>JBBBDQ010000236.1:890000-943523 GCA_037127315.1 Ascarosepion bandense | reverse complement strand
TCGATCACATTACAGATTCTCCGTTGTATTTTGTCAAGAACCCCGAGGAGAATAGCAGGGGTCCCCGACCAGATGTGGCAGCTGTATTCAATACACGGGAAGATGATAGATTTATATATGTGCAGGATAGATTCAGACGGAAAAAACTTCCGGGCCCTGCAATAAGAGCTGTGTCTGTCTGTATTATAATATTATAATAATAATGTATTATTATTATAATAATAATGTGTATGTCCTTCACACGATTCAACCAGTAATAAAATATGCAGCATTTTCTTTTACTAATAAGATATACAGTATTTCTTTCAGTAATAATTTATGTAGGGTTTTTGTTAAACTAGATGTAGATGTTTTCAAGTTAGGACATGACTTGAGTCTGGGCAGTGATCCTTGATCCCTTCAATCGGTAATCAAACACGTTTAGCAACCCAGACTCTTATTTCTTGGTTGATCTCCAGATATTATAGCCATTGTCGTCCATTTTAGCTTTGCACAGTTCATTTCTTTCTTCTTGTGTATCTTTAAAAAAAACCAAACGTATTTTCTGGCCAGATGTTTGTATCAGGGTTCAGTCTTCTTCTGAATTTCCCCTTCATTATATTTAACGGCTTATCTAATCGGGCGCACATGCCATTCATCTCAGGGTTCTCGACAGATTCTAAGGGAGAATATGTAACGTGATCGGTCCCGACCTGCCAGCTCGACTCCAGTCACTTTCTCACCGGCGAGATCTGGCTTCCCTCTGTCTATAAATATTTTCATGGCTTCTACCCCGAGGAGCTTAGCTGACTGATGCCCCCTCCACAAGAATTTACTCGAGCACCCAGACTGGCAACAAGGACCCACCCTTTTACAGTTAAATCAACAAAATGCAGCCATCACTTCTACTCCCTCAGCTTCTTTTCTCGCACTTCCAGCCCGTGGAAAACCCTTCCGTATACTTGCTTCCCTAACGGCTACAATCTTCAAGAATTTAAATGCAACGTCAATTCCCATCTCTTGTCCATTGATCGAGAGAATCTGTCACAGGAAAGAAGAGCAAATATTTTAAATCAGATTGCTAATGCACGCAGATTAGAATGTCAAAAGTGGACGTCAATGTTTCCCGTCACAGTTGTGGCACTATGGAAATACGGTGATTATTCTGCAATTCTTTGATGTTCATGGGTGAAAACACAAGTGGAAGTCAAGCTGATGCCAACTTTGGAATTTGTTGGTTTAATTCTTTTCCCTAACTAGCAGTATAGCCCGGCGTTGCTCGGGTGCAATGAAAGCTTTAAAACTAATCCATTGTCCTAGAGCTCAGACTCAGCCTAAAGAATATTTGAAATAATAAAATAAATGCGACAATTTACCAATCGCACCTAATATATATATATATATATATATATATATATATACATGTATATACTAGCAGAATAGCCCGGCGTTGCTCGGGTGTAATGAAAGCTTTAAATCTAATCCATTGTCCTAGAGCTCAGACTCAGCCTAAAGAATATTTGAAATAATAAAATAAATGCGACAATTTACCAATCGCACCTAATATATATATATATATATATATATATATATATATATATATATATATATATACTAGCAGTATAGCCCGGCGTTGCTCGGGTGTAATGAAAGCTTTAAATCTAATCCATGGTCCTGGAGCTCAGACTCTTTGAACGTTGGCACGAAAGACTAAAAACAATAGTCGTTTACAATTAAAGCGAAAACGTAGACTGAAAGAAAAATGAATGGATGTAAGTCAAATTTTGATTTCCTGTTATCGATATCACATAAGTTTTTTCGTCATAAACTGAATTTTGAAGGTTAAATAAGTCCTAAGAACTAAATAAGACGAAGAACTACAATTATATCTACTTAGAGCCAAACCTGAAGCAAAAACTAAAATAAAAGGGCTGAAAAAATACAGACATACAGGCAGATAAACAGACACACACATAAACATCTTGCCTTTTATATATATATATATATATATATATATATATATATATATATATACTATCGGTTTTCTGCACTATTGTAAGAACTGCAACCTTGAAATTTTTGAATATCATTTTTTATGTCTTTGTCTATGAGTGTATCAAATTTGATTAAAATCAGACAACTCCTTCTATAAACCGATTTTTCGATTTTCGATATTTATCGGAGATACCTCGACACAAAACCTAGCTAAGAACACTCGCAGACGCTTATAGTACAACTATATAAATTTTCAAGAAAATCGGTTCAGACGTTTCGGAATCTATAGGTAACGGACACACAGACACACACACACACACACACACACACACAATTTCATTTATAAATAAGTTCAGATATACCAGAACTACTTGAAGATTTCAGTCAGCTACTTATCAATCATACTACTATTTCTAAATATTTCCGAACATATAGACGTTTCAACAGTGATATGTCAATGTCTAGCATGAAGATGCATGATGTCACTATTGCTTGAAGACTTGCAAATTTTGCAATATATGGTATTGTATACAGTTTGATGAGTTCTACTAGTAAATATAAACATATAGACGAACAACTTTATATATTCCACCTGCAAATCTGTTACTTATTTTATTGACTACAATAGAGGAACATATAAATTACAAATAAAATAAATATTTGCTTATTTCTGTTTTACATATCTAAACTTATTTATAAATGGAACTTTGTCTGTGTGTGTGTGTGTGTGTGTGTGTGTGTGTGTGTGTGTGTGCGTCCGTTAACTATAGACTGCGAAGCGGCTGAACCGATTTTCTTGAAAATTTACACAGTTGTACTATAAGCGTCTGCGAGAGTTCTTAGTTAGGTTTTGTGTCGAGGTATCCCCGATAACTATCGAAAATCGATAATCGAAAAAATCGGTTTATAGAAGGAATGGTCCGATTTTCATCAAATTGGATACACTTATAGACAAAGACATAAGAAACGATATTCAGAAGTTTCAGGGTTGCAGTTCTTACAATAGTTCAGAAAATCGATAATATATATATCTAAAATGCAAGATGTTTATGTGTGTGTCTGTTTATCTGCCTGTATGTCTGTATTTTTTCAGCCCTTTTATTTTAGTTTTTGCTTCGGGTTTGGCTCTAAGTAGGTATAATTGTAGTTCTTAGTCTCAGCCATGATACCATTTACTCAGAGGACTTATTTAGCCTTCCAAATTCAGTTTACGGCGAAAAAAACTTATTTGATATAGATACCAGGAAATCAAAATTTGACTTACATCCATTCATTTTTTTTTTCGGTCTACGGTTTCGCTTTAACTGGAAACAACTATTGCTTTTTAGTCTTTCGTGTCAACGTCCAAAGTGTCTGAACCATGGATTAGATTTAAAGCTTTCATTACACCCGAACAACGCCGGGCTATACTGCTAGTGTGTTAGAAATATAAACGTTCTACTGAAAGATGTTGGAAAGACATTTTAAGACGGGCCGCGAATAAGTCGAAGCAAAACAAAGGCAACACGACTCGTGGTAAACTTAACAACCCATTTATTTAATCTCCCCGCTGGATGCGTCTTCATCCATCATTCCCTAGTTGGGCTGTAAATCCTTACAATCTTCATCATCATTATTGATGTTGTCATAACACGCCACTTCTTAAGACAACTTTTCTCCATTATTAAGATATATCTAACTTTTCCAAATTACAAAATAAATAATTAGAAATCAAATTTTTTTGGTGTTTTCTTTTTTTTATTTATTTATTTATTTTTTTTTTTTTGTTACACTCCCAGAACGATAACTCACTAACTTTGTGAAATCAAACAGATATTTTGGAGTTTGCATTTTTCTCCCTCGCCTTGTTTTTCTAGTACTTTTTCTTGTATTATTTGTTTGAAGATCCTTGTAATGATCACTCAGTTAAGTGCCATACGTGATACACGCTTAGCCGATCATGTCTCTTTCGAGACATGACTGACTGTGCAGAAGATTATCCCACAGTAGGTTGCCATTGCTTTCTGCGGTAGACTGGTTGCCAGCCAAGACTATAGAACCCAATCTGTCCTGTTATCTAACCCATAACTGGAGGGAAGAGACAGATTAATACCTTTCCCAAAGGTATTTGTGCGTAAGTGAATTCAAGAAATTCAACTGGAATTCGAACTCAGTAATTGTTTTATTTCCCAAAATTCTATTTTCAAAACTTGAAAATTAAATATATTTCCTATTTCTTTCCATATGCTTGCTATTCTTTCCATGTGTTTCCTATTTCTTTCTGAAGTGAATACGATTGTTCTTTTTTGTATACGTTTCAATTAGGACTAAAGATGATTCATGATTCGCTTCTATCAAGATGGAACGAAGTGTGCATTATATCGAATCAATGTTTACTAAGAACAGAGATAAATGGGAAGCAATTAAGTCCGGAGGATTATGCTGCGCCAATCTTCTCATAAGCATTCACAATCTTGGCTTTCAGTTCCACTTAAACTCTGACCATTGTAACCTGTAATACTTAATTTGGAATTGTAAATAGCTCAGAGGTAGAATCGCCGACTGACGTCAATTCGGTCGGGTTTCAATCCTTGGTAAAAAGCAATCGGACGTCTAACCGTACTGATGAACTGTGATACAGCGAAAACAGATCTGTCTGCGGATGACTATATAAGGATGTGCGTTGTGGTGCAGTGGATATCGACTCGGAACGACAAATCGGGGAGCTGAGTTCGAATTCCCGTTGAATTTCTTGCATTCACTTACGCACAAATACCCTTGGGAAAGGTATTAATCCGTCTATTCCCTCCAGTTATGGGTTAAATAATAGGACAGATTGGGTTCTATAGCCTTGGCTGGCAACCAGTCTACCGCAGAAAGCAATGGCAACCTACTGCGGGAAAATTTTCTGCTCAGTCAGTCATGTCTCTTTCGAGACATGATCGCCCAAACGTGTATCACGTATGGCACTTAACTGACTGACTGAAATGTGGGAACTTCAGTTATTTTTCAGATGATCCGTTATTCAGTATCATTTAATAGTGAATTATAGGTTGCCTTGAAATCAATTAATATACTATCTAAACTTATTTATAAATGGAACTTTGCTTGTGTGCGTGTATCCGTTACCTATAGACTCCGAAACGGCTGAACCGATTTTCTTGAAAACTTACCCAGTTGTACTATAAGCGTATGCGAGTGTTCTTAGCTATGTTTTGTGTCGAGGTATCTCCGATAAATATCGAAAATCGATTATCGAAAAAATCAGTTTATAGAAGGAGTGGTCCGATTTTAATCAAATTTGATGCACTCATAGACAAAGACATAAGAAACGATATTCAGGAGTTTAAAGGTTACAGTTCTTACAATAGTGCAGGAAATCGATAATATATATAGATATAAATCGATACCAGGAAATCAAAATTTGACTTACATCCATTCATTTTTCTTTCAGTCTACGATTTCACTTTAACTGGAAACAACTATTGCTTTTTAGTCTTTCTTGCCAACGACCAAAGAGTCTGAGCTCCAGAACCATGGATTAGTATTAAAGCTTTCATTACACCCGGGCAACGCCGGGCTATACTGCTAGTTATTAATATATTTTGATTTTTTCTTTGCTTTTAGCTTTATAATTATATCACCCCAAGCAAGGCAGGACTGCCACTGGGAAAAACAGGGTACAGGGATACCGAAGAAGGATGGTATTTAGGGAGTTGGATGGGATTTAGAAAGGTATAAGGTGGAAATTGATGTCTATATTTCTGAGATGAGATCGTATTTACACTATTTACGACATTTCGGTCGTTGTACGCTTCGACCTTCTTCAGGTGCTAGAAATTTCGAACCGAACTCTTTATTACGATCACTGAGGTATATCATTCTCATTCCTTCTACTTCTGGTAGTCATGAGTTATCTCCCTTTAACCCGACATTCTAATTTGTTTGTTTACCACTGCTGAAGCCTGGTATTGAACTCACAACTCTTTGGGTCAAGTCGCTAGAACTAACCAACGCCTATATCCTCAAGAACACATGGTCCAGTGGATATACCCCAGTGATCGTAATAAAGGGTTCGGTTCGAAATTCCTAGCACCTGAAAAAGGCCGAAGTGTACAACGGCCAAAACGTCGTAAAAATGGAAACGAAGATGAGGACAATAGTCCGAATAATGTAAATATTGATGGCAATTGACACTGCATTTACGTTTTTTGGAGATTATAGCTATCAGGGAAGCAAATATACGAAAGGGAGTTCCACAGGCGGGATATGCAAGAAAAAACTGGTAGAGTAGAATCTACCAGTTTTTCTTGCATATCCTGCCTGTGGAACTCCCTTTCGTATACAGTGACGGTAACATTTATTTTTGACGCTAAAAGAGTGGGACTTTGTTGCCTGTCTAATGGCGTGAGTAAAATCATGACGTCACGGTATGAGGGAAAGAAGCTCGTCAGAGCAAAAGCCGTGAAAATATTGAGTGCAATACGTGAGTACAAAGAGACAACAAACAAATCAGGTATCAACAGCGCATGTTAAGCCGGCAATGAAAGCTGAAAAGGTTTAAAGCAAAAATATTCGTAGAAATTAAGAATTGCACAGGATTGATACTCACAAAACAGACTGAACGTAAGAGGGGCAGAGGAAAACAAGGCATAAACTACTTAGTGAGATTTTTAATATTAATTATATTATCATCCTTACTGATATCCTATTATTATAAATTTATTTATTTTTTTTAAATCATTTCGCTTCAAGTAAGAGACTGGAAAAAATGAGGTAATTTAAGTGAGTAGAAAGGACCATAAAAGAACATGAATTAGGAAGACATAAGATTACAACTGACGTTGCATTTAATTTTGCAAGCTTTTAGATTGTAGCAAGAAACCAGAAGAGCGTTTAACGGGTGAGAAAAGAAACTATTAAAATAGAAGTTACGTTTAAATCTAGTTAATTCCGGTGAGAACAACTGTAGTATTTAGAGTATTTACATAATTCGGGCTATTGTCCTCATCTTTGTTGCCATTTGAAAAAATGAGGTAATTTAAGTGAGTAGAAAGGACAATATGAATTAGGAAGACATAAGATTACAACTGACGCGTTGCATTTAATTTTTTAAGCTTTTAGATTGTATCAAGAAACCAGAAGAGCGTTTAACGGGTGAGAAAAGAAACTATTAGCAAATAGAAGTTACGTTTAAATCTAGTTAATTCCACAGTGAGAACGACTGTAGTATTTAAGAGTATTTACATAATTCGGGCTATTGTCCTCATCTTATTTGCCATTTGAAAAAATGAGTAATTTAAGTGAGTAGAAAGGACAATATGAATTAGAAGACATGAATTACAACTGACGTTTTGCATTTTAATTTTTAAGCTTTTAGATTGTATCAAGAAACCAGAAGAGCGTTTAACGGGTGAGAAAAGAAATTATTAAAATAGAACTTACGTTTAAATCTAGTTAATTCCACAGTGAGAACGACTGTAGTATTTGAAATATTTACATAATTCCGGGCTATTGTCCTCATCTTTGTTGCCATTTGAAAAAATGAGGTAATTTAAGTGAGTAGAAAAGGACAATATGAATTAGGAAGACATAAGATTACAACTGACGTTGCATTTAATTTTTGAAAGCTTTTTAGATTGTATCAAGAAACCAGAAGAGCGTTTAACGGGTGAAAAAGTAATAAAATAGAAGTTACGTTTAAATCTAGTTAATTCCACAGTGAGAACGACTGTAGTATTTAGAGTATTTACATAATTCCGAACTATTGTCCTCATCTTTGTTGCCATTTGAAAAAATGAGGTAATTTAAGTGAGTAGAAAGGACAATATGAGATTAGGAAGACATAAGATTACAACTGACGTTGCATTTAATTTTTTAGCTTTTTTAGATTTGTATCAAGAAACCAGAAGAGCGTTTAACGGGTGAGAAAAGAAATTATTAAAATAGAACTTACGTTTAAATCTAGTTAATTCCACAGTGAGAACGACTGTAGTATTTAGAGTATTTACATAATTCAGGCTATTGTCCTCATCTTTGTTGCCATTTGAAAAAATGAGGTAATTTAAGTGAGTAGAAAGGACAATATGGTTAAAGGAAGACATAAGATTACAACTGACGTTGCATTTAATTTTTTAAGCTTTTTTAGATTGTATCAAGAAACCAGAAGAGCATTTGTGGGTGAGAAAAGAAATTATTAAAATAGAACTTACGTTTAAATCTAGTTAATTCCACAGTGAAAACGACTGTAGTATTTAGAGGAAGCGCATAATTCGGGCTATTGTCCTCATCTTTGTTGCCATTTGTACGACGTTGTACGCTCCGGCCTTCTTCAGGTGCTAGGAATTTTGAACCGAACCCTTTATTACAATCACTGGGGTATATCATTCTCATCCCTTGCGAAGTCATGAGTTATCTCCCTCTAACCCTGCAAGTTACCTGTTCACCACTTGGTTTGGTTGTGTTTAAATAATTAAGGAAAATGCTAATAACAATTTAATTATTTAAATTCTATCTTGTTGCATTGAAGATTCATAATGATAACAGACCAGTAGAACCAAAATATACCTTTTCAAATATTATTATGCTTCGATGTCTATAAATAAATAATGAAAAGGCAAATAAAAATTCAGTTTTTATTTATGCAAAATTATTTTTTTATCTTTGACGACAAAGAATAAAAATATCAATTTGCTTTTAAAGTACGGAAGCCCAAAACTAACTCTTTTCTTACTCTTAAATAAGTCGTCACTTGTAACTTCTTGTATATCTTCAACGTAAGAAAAATTCTCTTTTTGTATGAAAACATCCCCATATGGTTAGAAGTTTACAAACCAAATCACTCGCAGTTTCTAAGGACATTTATCTGCTCAGATATAAACTATTTTTTTGCTCATAAATAATAGTATAATTTTTACTCGTAAAAACAACCGTGCATTGTCGTATATATCGACAAACAGTATTTCCATATATATATATATATATATATATATATATATATATATATATATATATATATATATTATTATTATTATTATTATAGTATACTGTAACTTATTAGCTATAAAGTTTCGGTCTAATACACTATATCCGGCAGTGAAATGTGGTTAATTTACTTGGTTATATATATATATATATATATATATAAACGTGGTTAATTTACTTGGTTTTATATATATATATATATATATATATATATATATATATATATTAATATCTCATCAAATCACCCAAAAACTATTTTATAACAGATACCCAATATCGTAAATACTAGAATTAACCGTTTATCATCTAACGTCAAAACTTTCAATGAAAATAAAGAAATTTACAACAAGGCCCTACAGAAGAGAGGATACAAAAATAATTTAACGTATGTAAAACCAACTATTAACCCTGAATCATCTAATACCGACAATAAAAATAAATGTAGAAAAAGGAAGGTAATATGGTTTAACCCCCGCTACTGTAGACTAACTAATATTAATATAGGGAAATATTTTCTCAAGCTAATAAATAAACATTTCAATAGCAACAATCCTCTACATAAAATCTTTAAAAGGAACACATTAAAAATTAGCTATTCCTGTACCACAAATATGGACGATATTATTAATTCACACAATAACCAGATGCTAAAGAATTTATATAATACCGATTCAAGATCTGGAATTTCTAATGATTGTAATTGTAGCTCTTTCAGTATCTGCCCGGTGTAAGGTATGTGTAAATCCACACGGGTAATCAATGAAGCTCAAATCTCACCATCCAACAATAGAACAAATTACCAGGCTTATTTTGGTATATTCGCGGGGATTTTAAGCCAAGTTATTACAACCATAGGTATTCCTTTTCCAACCCAAATCAGAAATATCAAACAGCCATTTCAAGAAGATTTTGGAAAATGAAGGAAAAAGGGCTAAACCCTATAGTTAGTTGGAAACTGATAGGATCTGCCCGTACCTCTAGAAATTTTTATGAAAGGTGCAATCTATGTTTAGAGGAAAAAATACAAATATTAAATTACCCAAAGAAGTACTACTTTTAAATTTACAGAAAGAATTCATTAGCAAATGCCGCCATAAATCGAAATTTGTGAATTTTAAAACTTTAGTTTTAAGTTTTAAATTTAAACTATGATTTTAGTAAAATATATAAAGAAAAATTGATAGCTATATATATAAAGTTTCGGTGTTTAATTAACCACATTTCACTGCCTGATGATAGTGTATTAAATATCGAAACTTCAAAGCTATTAAGTTGTATATATATATAGTCATCCGCAGACAGATCTGTTTCGCTGTATCACAGCTCATCAGTACGGTTAAACTGCGATTGCTTTTAACCCAGGATTAAAACCCGACCGAATTAGCGTCAGTCGGTGATTCTACCTCTGGGCTATGGGCGCTCGGTAGAAGAAGGCAGACTTTTTAGCGCGTATATTATCATTATACACACCCAAAATATATATATATATATATATGTATAGTCATCCGCAGATATATATATATATATATATATATATATATATATATACAAAGATATATAGGAGGATAGATAAATAGATAGATACATAGATAGATATGAAGATTCTTTAAAAATAATAAATAAAATTAAACTAAAAATAAAGGCTATCAAATGAGATGAATGCAATTGGATGCGTTCTTATTATATTTTAAAAGAATTGTGTGTCTGGACTCATACAAAAATGTATCAATGTGTTGCCAAAGAACACACACACACACACACACACACACACACACACACACACACACACACACACATATATATATATATATATATATTCGTGGTCTTTAAAAATTGCTTGTGTAACATTTTAAGATTTGAATACGTACAGAGTCGATTTTATTATTATATATATATATATATATATACATACATATATATATACATATATATATATATATATATATATATATATACATATTGTATCAATGTATCTTTATAAAATTAAAACATGCAAACGACTCACATCATTCAAGTATTCCTCACAAGGTCGATTAGACGCTTTTGCGCTCCATAAAACAGGCAAGCATATTAGATACTGATTGATCCGTTTTTAAGGTTTATCAACACTTTGTATGTTATCTAAATCCAGAATTTTTTTTATTAGAGTGTAAGGTGTTTTTAGATAATAAAGTTTTAATGATGCAATTCTTACTAATTAACCCATAGCTGGAGGAGAGAAGAGGTGGCTTGATATCTTTTCCAAGAGTACTCATGCCCAAGTGTATTTGGACGTCAGTGAATATAACCAACTCTGTAAAAGATGCCAGTTATTTTTATTTTTTATTGCAAATTGGATTCTCCCAGCTCGTGTTTAAACTGCATAAAAATTCGTTTGGGTTACAGCATTTACAGAATCCGATTCATAAACTTAAAAATCTCACTTAGAAAAAAAAGGAATATTATTTTTCAGCAAGTAATACAGAAAGTAATAGATTGATTCTAGACCATTTATATTGTATAGCTTAATATGAATATACTATATTGAAATATACACCTTTTAAAAATAAATATATGGTATTTGAATATACACTTTTTAAATGAATATATGATATTTAAATATACATTTGTAAAAAATGCTCAAAGGGATGTATAAAGAAAATTATTTTATACTTACCCGGAATGTATTCCCACTTGATGTGAAAAGAATATTTCAAATCAATAACCCCAGCTTAAGATAGTAAAAGATAGTGAAAATTGTCGGAGTTAAATTCACCCAAGGAAAGCGTCACCCTAAAAAGCCATGATATGAAAGAAAGCCAATCGAAAAAAAATCCGCCGGGAGTAGATTGTATTTAAGTGCACGGAAACTATAGTAGAGGTCGATCATAATTGAAGAGATTTATTATATATTATATTAATTATTTATTTATTAATTGTAAAAAAAAAAGAATGAGGAAAAAAAAATATATATATATAAATAATAATAAATGAACAAATAATTTTACGCTATGTTATTCCCCCCCCCCCCCCGGCAAAGTAGTGGAGGTGCCTATGACACACCGCACACCGGAAAGAACACACAGACACGCACATACAAAATAAAGTAGAATAAAAGTTACAATAACTACGCGCACATAGACACGTACACGTGACACAGTCACGGACACGCACACACCATCAGATAAATCAGATAGATAAAACAACAGTAATGAAACTGTTCCTCTTCAGCCCGGTCAAAGAGTCAAGGGAACGGTCAGATCACACTAAGATAAACCACACATACAAGCAGACTAATATCATCAGACCAAAAAGGCCCCAACTAGAATACTCACACATACACACACGCACACACATACACACACATACAGCGGCAGCAGCAGACAGCCAGCCAGGAATAGTCATTCTTTGAAAGGCTGTGAAGACACTCGGACATACAAATGCTTCTCTGCCCTTTTTAAGATGAGATTTTGATCTCGAAATATTAATGTTTAATAAATAGGTAATACCCAAACACTTCTTTAACTTCCTTTATTTTACTCAACGCATTGTGACGGCCTTCAAAACATAATATATATATATAAACAAAACATATATATATATATATATATATATATATATATATATATATATATATATATAATTTGCTCTCAAAACTTTAACATATAAACGGTGATACAGGCAATTAGAATTTAAAATGTCAATTTAATACATACATTTAATCCGACAGCATTTATCTCCATACATCACTGAGCTAATAAATTGTGATATCCAAGAGTAATATTGATTACATTTCGTGAAGCACGGAGTATTTTATGTGCATATTGATATTTGGCTTAAATACGTAGTCAATGGCTATCGATCACACCAGATCTTGGTAAAATATAAACATCTAATTGGCATCATTCGTTTAAAAAACTAGTTAAGCCAAGAAAGAAATTAACCGTACATTTCCAAGTATAAGACGACCTTTAAATCTCAAAAAATCACCTTTAAGAATTGGGGGTCGTCTTATACTACACTTATAAAGCAGAAGATTCACAATGATAACAAACTGGTAGAACCAAAATGGTTCTTTTCAAATAGTATGTTTCGTTTAGTTCAAATAAAGTTTGTGATGGATAGGAAATTAAGAATTGAAATCAACCTACTTCTTCACTTTTACAAAAATTCACAATGACGTGTAAAATCCTGATTTTTCCCAAATAGAAAAAAGATTGACTTCGTGCTTACAGAAAAATTCGACCGGATTTCGGAAGTAGATGTTAAATTGATTTTCTGACCAAATATATTGGGGTAAAATTAAAAACAAATAATCACGAAGTCTACAAAAGCAACTGAAAATATCAAAAAATAAAAAAAAATATGATAAAAAACAAACATTATTGCTCTCCCCCATTTCAAATAATTAAAAAACTTGTAGGGTAATTGCCCATAGTTAAATGTAATTGGAAGGACTTCCCAACAAACATAAATATTTGTTATAAAAAGTAACAAAAGAACAGGGCAGAAATAGTATTAAGCAAACAATATATATAAAAAAACAGCTTTTCACCAAGAAAAAACGGCCCTAAACAAAGTTTTTCCTTTAAAATGTTTATGTTATTAAGAGGAAAGATCAAAGTATTTTTAATTATTTTTTTAAAATGTTTAATCCTTGCTAACACATTTGAAATTTTGATAAAAATCTCATTTTGTTTTTTGTCAGCAGGTAACCAAGCTGTTAATAGTGTTTAAAATGGATAATGTAATATTACATAATTCAGTTTTTTTCCATTGAAAAACACATTAGTTTGAAAATTTTCGCAAAGTCAAAAAATTGTCGGATTTTAATAAACGTATTAAGACTTATTCATAAATGAATGGAAATATTTTAAAGGTGTTCTTTTTAGAAAATCTTGGTAAAAATAATTTTTTAAATCTGTTACCTCATGAAATTTTAAGAAATTAAATTTTATTTCAAATTCTTTTATTAGTTAAACGCAAGACTAATTGGGGAATAAAAATCATCTATTTTTTTTAAACAGTTGGCCTCTTTCCGAAAATCTGCTCCGAATAATAAAATAAAAAATGCAATAAGACTATGACATTATTTAATTAGATAAGTTTTTAATTGCTTTTAAAAATACATAAATATATTATCTACATCATAGTCTAAAAAATGAATGATGAATTTTTACAAGAATTGTTTTCATTTTTTTTAAATTATAATAATTATAGATTTTCAATTTTTTAATTCTACAAATTCTTATGGCGGTTACATTATTATGTTATTAAGTAAAGACTATATATACTAATAGAAAATTGAAGTTTCAATCATCGAATAAAAGATTTTTAAAATACTTTTTTGTGTGTATAGGAAGTTTTTTAAGTATGGTGTTTTCTATGTTATATTAAAACGTCACGTGTTTCACGGTTTCTTCCCCTAACATGAAAAAAATTGGACAATTATGTCAGTTCTGGTTAACCATACTTAACTGTCATTTGACATCTGGCTGTCATCCATCATTCGCACCTTGCTCAGTTAGCACCTCGATGATTAAGAAATACTTTTATTCTAAATTTCATGCTATAAACAAGTAATACGTGTGTAAATAAGATTAATTTAACTTTAAATTTGCTAATTTTCCAAAACTAATGTGTCACAGATGCATATTTTGGTTTTGCAAAATTTTTAAAACCGAAAATTAATTTTTGTTTACAAATGTGTCGCTCAAAAATTTTGAAAAATTTTAAGAAACATTAGATTTCCTTCAATATAATTTCAGTTTGAAATACACTCCTCTGGCGCTCTCAAGAATGGCTTGTGGTCCGAAGAATAAACACTAATAGCAGTCTGGGATTTTCGGAGTCTCATTGATGATTACTAACGGACTGTACTCTCTGTGACTCTAACGACTTAACCTCCGCACACTTCTACTATTTGTTGTTCTGTCTTCTGGTGTTTGTCTTATTTGTATTTATATTCATTGGCGCGGATACTGTGCTGTAGATATTCAGCACACATCTTCTGGGTATCATCCTGCTACCTCGGCGATACAACCAAAAAGTCATGGCAATTCACAGATAATACTCTGAATTCAAAACCATGAAAAGGGCAACGGAAAATCATTCCGATATATCTTGGCGAAGAACTCTTCGGAATTCAAAACCGCGGAAAAGGAAACGGAAAACCATTCCAATATATTTTTCAAGCAGTTATGGCAATTCACAGATAATGAATCAAAGGAATCTTGGAGAAGGACTATTGTGGTTTCAAAACAGTTGAGAATGCAATGAGAAATCAGTCCATTAGTTTTCCCCCAAATGTCTTGCACACGATATCATCCAACGCAGTAAAACCTGTTGAATATGACTTGGAGATGTCACTGCCAAGTTATTCTCATTGCACTTTAAAATGTCATAAATGACAATTACCCAGTATGGCACTTGAACAATCTCATGGGTCGTTGACTGAACTGCAACTGGACCTACGATTTTGCATTCCCAAAAAGAAACATGACTACTTCAATAATCAGAAAAATTTATTAGAAAACGCATTTGTGTACAGTAAATAATTGATTTAAAAGTTGACTTCTTTATTTTAAATCCCATGGAATGACAATCACTCATACAATGACAAGCATTTTTCCCTTTATTTATTTATTTTTATTTTTTGTTTACAAATAGAATCGAATGAACGTCTCCTTTTACTTCGAATGTTATTTTGCTCTTTATTAGGCTTCTTATCACGGGTCCTTCTTGAAACGGTCCCAATGCATCTGGAATTACAAACAAATTCATTTTTATTTAAATCAATTCATCAAAAGAACAAAAACGGTAAAATTTAAAAACGAAATGAATATATGCAAACATTAGATCGAGGTGAAAAAGATCCCGCTTTTATTTTTATAAATTGTATTCATATCAGTTCACAACGTCATTATTCAGTCAACAAAGCGTTTTTTTTTTTCACTGGCTTTTTGAGATGTTTACTTTACAGTTAAATTGTGCATTCTATAAAAATTTGGGTAATTTTTGAGATCATCGCACTCAGGATCAATTCTCCCAAATTCTGTCCTCTAAGATATTTCGATTTTTTTAATTTATTTACAACTAATGAGCGAGTAACTGAACTGCAGAATAAACTATACAGAGTAAATTACTATTTCGACACGACCCCGATCAAGGATTGAAATCATGACTTTAAAGGAAATATATTCTTGTGTTTTTCATATTTAAAACTGAGAAGCAACTACAATCTTAGTTGGGTGCCGTTTACCTTTTGACCCACAAACTAAACTATGCATTGTGATTTTTCCAATATCTCTTTATTTTGTTTTTAAGCCATACACTTAACCAAAGGTTTAGAGCAGTCCACTAGGATTTCGAAGTATCTCCTAAAAATAAAATGTTGCGTGCCTTTTTTCAAAACTAATTTGCTAGCTCACTTTGGGTCAGAGAGACTTATTCTTTCAGAAGGGTTTTATCATATATTCAGTACTAATAATACTTACTAGCGGAACTCGTGGAATTTCCACCGAAGGATAATTATGATTTTCTGGAAAAAATTTACTTTGTCATACTACAAATGATAGTAATGTCTTCAAACATAATGGAATGGGATAATAAAATAACGATAACACAGAGTGTAATTTCATTAAAAGTAATGTCCATAGAAGCTACTTTACTCTAATCTAAACTTATTTATAAATGGAACTTTATCTGTGTGTGTGTCTGTGTGTGTGTGTGTTTATCCGTTACCTATAAACTCTGAAACGGCTGAACCAATTTTCTTGAAAATTTACATAGTTGTACTATAAGCGTCTGCGAGTGTTCTTAGCTAGGTTTTGTGTCGAGGTACCCCCGATAAATATCGAAAATCGATAATCAAAAAAATCGGGTTATAGAAGGAGTGGTTCGATTTTAATCAAATTTGATACACTCATAGACAAAGACATAAGAAACGATAGTCAGAAGTTTCAAGGTTGCAGTTCTTACAATAGTGCAGAAAATTTGATATCGATACCAGGAAACCAAAATTAGATTTACATTCATTCATTTTTCTTTCAGTCTACTGTTTCGCTTTAACTGGAAACAACTATTGCTTTTTAGTCTTTCGTGCCAACGTGCAAAGAGTCTGAGGTCCAGGACCATGAATTAGTTTTATAGCTTTCATTACACCCGAGCAACGCCGGGCTATACTGCTAGTCTTATATTAAGCGGTGTATGCACTGACCGTAACCAAAATACTGAACGCTATTTTGTGAGAGATTTTGAAAAAGAAAATGTTTCTTTTTATTACTGCAAAATCATGGCTCCTCTGTCCATTGTAATCAGAAAAGACCAACTGAGTAATGGCCAAGGGTGTAGAGGCCAGAAATTTCGTTATTAGGTCGCTAGATACGACAAAAAAACTTACCTAATTTTACTATATTGTACAGTACACACACACACATACACACACACAATTACTGCTACAACCACTAGCTTAAGCTGCTACTGCTAAGGTAATGCTATAGGCTCTCTCTCCTCCTACTCTCCCACTCTTTACTACCCTTTCGTTTGGCAAAGATGAGAGAAAGGATGAGGAGATTATAAAAAGATAGAGGGGAAGGAAAAGCTCGTGTAGAGAGTAAGTGTGTTATCTTTCTTCAGTGGCGTAACGGACGGACGAACTAAGTAACTAACTAAGGACGGAACAAGCAGAATTATTATATGATAATGCTACTGGTAACAATAATGACGAAATTAACCATTTACTGTGTAAAGTATTTGTAAAATCTTAAAAGATTTTGGCTAATCTGCCATGCTGAAACTTAAGGCTGGTAGATTTTAGTTTTTAAGTAACCGCCTATCAAAAATATTGGACATTAGTCTCTAATATATTAAATAGTTTCAGCATCCGAGCTAGGTAGAAGTTAATTAAACCAATCGTTTGGCCTACTGTGTATGTCCATATTTTAATTAAAAATCCTTATATAAAGTTCATAACTCCTTTAAGCATAATGAATTTATCATAGATAGATAGATAGATAGATAGATAGATAGAATATCAACTGAGATAGATAGACAGATAGATAGATAGAATATCAACTGAGATAGATAGACAGATAGATAGAATATCAACTGAGATAGATAGATAGATAGATAGATAGATAGATAGATAGATAGATAGATAGAAGCAGACTGAGATAGACATACATTTAAAGGTTTGTAAATTATCATAATTAAAAAGAACCCATGAATTCTTTGACTGTTTGCAGATTTTTCGATGTCTTCATTATTGCTCATTAATATTTGTTCAATTAACTAAAAGTTTGATTTAAACAAAAACAATATAAGACGAAAAATCATAATAATATCAATGTCTAATAATTTAAAGTTGTATTCATAGAACTAATGAGCCAACACTTTATCTATGATTGCTTTTACAGCGTCATTCGGGGACGAAGAAGACTTTATTCTATTGGTTTTAAAAGATCGACTTACATTTAGTTGCTCTATGAGGTTTTCATTGGTTTCAAACTTTCATTTGAAGAGTTTATGCGTAATATACTGGAAAGATAAATATTCAATATTTGAGGTTAAATATCGTATAATAACTAAATACAAGATTAGGAAATATTTAATCCATGCGAAGATAGATAGATAGAAACAGGCTGACAGACAGAAAGAAACAGAGTGAGATAGATCTTGTAAGACATTTACAAAAAACGTTCCATGCTTCCTTGATGAACAGAAAGATATATAAAAACAACGAAAAATGTATAAATATATATATATGTAAAAAATGTGGGTAAATATACAGGGTGTCCATGTTCATGTGCACTTTAAAAATGCATAACTTTATTTGTATTTGTGATTAGAATGTGCGTTGTGGTGCATTGGATATCGGCTCGGAACGAGAAATCGAGGAGCCGAGTTCGAATTCCAGCTGAATTCATTGCATTCACTTACGCGCAAATACCCTTACTATTCCTTCCATTTATGGGTTAAATAGCAGGACAGATTGGGTTCTATAGCCTTGGTCGGCAACCAGTCTACCGCAATGGCAACCTACTGCGGGATAATATTCTGCCCAGTCAGTCATGTCTCTTTCGAGACATGATCGCCCAAGCGTGTATCATGTATGGCACTTAACTAACTGACTGACTCTGCGTGTTAAACAGTTTCTGAATCAGGAATTTTCTAACAGATGGGTCGGAAAGGGTAGACCATTTTATTAGCCTCCACGATCGCCACATTTGACTCAATTAAATGTTTTATGGGGACATGTGAAAACGATTGTGTATGCAACCAAACCTAGATTTGAAGACTAAAATAACTAATATGCTTTCAGGCATTACTGTAAATCAGTTGGCAAATATTTTCCGTGAACTACATAATTGTATTACCCTTTGTATTGCTAATGATGGAGGATATGTGGAAACTTAAATAAACTTTAAATAAAACTTTAAAAAATATAGATTTCTTTCTTTCTAATCCATCTTACAAATTATTTGTATCGCAAATACAAATAAAGTTATAATTTTTTCAAAGTGCACATGAACTTTATGGACACTGTATATACAGATACGATATACAGATAGAGATAGACAGAGATATAATTCAGTACAAATGGATGTGCGTTTTGGGATAATGGATATCGGCACGAAACGAGAGGTCGGGGAAACGAGTTCGAACTTCTGTTGAATTCGTTGCGTTCCAGAGACCTTGATCGAAGACGAGTTTATCTATAGTTGCCACAATATATACTGAGCTTACTCACAAGATACCAAAATATGATTTTTACTAGGCGCCATCTCAGAACTTTAAATGACTTAAGAGTTGCGATGGCTGATCTTACAAGATAGCTTCTTATCCACCAAATGCGAAATCGGATTTCTAAGAATATCGGTGAATACAACAAAACAAATAAATATATCCTTTATTCATAAAAATTTCAAGAACATCTTTTAATCACTTCCGTGTGTTAGACATTAAATTATGTCACTTAGCGTCCTCCATAACTTACCTAGACTTTTCAGCTAACCTTAGGAATATTTATAAGCGTTTCGTTAATTTTAAAATTTTGAAAATCTAACCAAATTTTGCTCTTGTTACAAAATAAAATCCTTGCATTTGCCTTGATAAATATCCCTCAGAGCTCGAAATGCGTCAACTAAGGGAATTTTTTTGTCTTTATTCATATTGTTCTTTTACAATTCTCATCGGCAAGATGTGGCTTCCCTCTGTCACTTTTATAAATATTTTCATGGCTTCTGCTATGACAAAATTAGATCAATGGTGCCTCCTCCACAAGAAGTCCTTTCTACATCACTCCGTATATCTTGTTCTTTTCCTTTCTCTCTACTTTCACAACTCTCTTCCCACCTGTGTTCCCATCCTTCTCTTACCCTTTTTCTTTCACCCCCTGTAGCTGGTTCATCCTTGTCTTCACTGTCCTCCTGACAAAATCTTTAACTCTCTTATGTAGCCCCCAGCACATCAGTTGCGATACCGCCTTGCTTGAGGTGAAATGATTAAAAAAAATATTCTGAAATTTGACACAGATAAACCCAGCTGAACGTTGGACACACACACACATATACACACATACATACACTCATGCACGTTAACTGGATAACAGGAGGTTGTATAAACGCGCAACATGCGATGAGAGAAACAGAGTCTCTTACATCCTCATAAGAAGAAGATTGAACGTTCTAAAAAGACACGAAACCACATAACCTCGATACAGTCGACGTTTATTTGACGGAGTCCAGAAGTAAATAAATATTTATTTTACATATGAAGGTACCCTCAAAAACACCGAATGCAGAATCGATATTGAAGAATGTCGGTGGAGGTATTATAGGATACAAATCCTATATCATCCAACAACTAACAGAAACGAAAAAGGAAGATAGGATCAGAATGACTGAAAACATTTTGGAAAAACCCAGACCAAAGCAAATTTCACAAGTTGGTGTGAAAATTAAGATTCTGGATTTTGATTGGATAAGAAATAGAAAATTGAACTATGACCCTGTTCAAATTTTCTTAACATCTAAAAAAAATGGATATGCGGTTCGAGCTGACCACTTGATCTGCTAAGTACTCATTCACGTCCCTTGAACGGCCAAAGTCAGTCAAATGGGAGAAGAGAGAGAGAGAGAGAGAGAGAGAGAGAGAGAGAGATGACACGCTAAAATGAAACAAAGAAATTTTCAAGTCGAACCAGGACGTAAGGTCGCGTCAGACCTTCGTTCTCCTTCTTCACTCATGCTAATTTCTTTTACCTCTTCTTCTCCCCCTTCAACATTCTCGCGGTCAACAAAAAAGAAGACGACGACAACAACAACGACAACAACAACAACAAAATACTTCAACTGACTCCTAAATATTAACTCCGATGAGTACAATTTCCTTTATTGCTTCACCTTCCTTTTCACTTTCTCGCCGGCCATAAAAAAGGGAAAGGAGCACAGATTTTATTAGTAACCTATTAATCAATCTACATACACACATTCTGCTACTATCAACTATAAGCTCTGGATGCATTTAACTCCTTACTATTATTTCTCTGGAGCATTTAACTACGTATATTTTTCTCTCTGAAATTTAACTCTTACAAATTAATTAACTACATACATTTTTCTATTTGAACATTTTCTTCTTACAAATTTGTTATTCTGTTTAGTTAATAAAATTTTACTTTAACATACGAAATGAAAAATTTTATTCTTCCACATTCCAACATCCAACCTTCAACTTCCTGATATTTTAAATTGCGGGAACTTCGGTTGTGTTTGGCACAAGGTCAATTTGATAAACATCACCGAGTCCTCTACAGTACCAACATAAACAAGAAAGTGAAAATAGTTAAACTTAAGATACACAGAAACAACCGGGTAGAATATAACCACCCAGCCGATGAGTGTAGAGAGAGAATCATTAACCCTCTAGGGCCATTCGTATCATATTTGATACAGTATGAAAACAAGCCTTGAAAGAAATATTTTCCTGAAAAATTTTTTAAGAGAAATATTTTATAAATTTCAAATGAAAGCAGTACTGACTGCTCAGTCAATGAATACCAAATGTTTCCTTATAGGGAAATACCAAATGTTTCCTTATAGGGAAATACTGTATCAAATATGATACGAATGGCCCTAGAGGGTTAAAAGTTCGGGGAAAAACACGAAACCACATAACCGCGAAACAACCGAAGTTAAACGAACTCCGTGCAATTAACGATTAATTAATTATACGGATTTCAGAAGTGAATAGATAATTACTTTCGGTAGGAAAAAATCCAGTCCCATATTCTCATCAAACTTCATTTACACAATATTACAGACTTGCAAGAAATGTAAAAAACCCGGGATTAGAGTTTACAAGGAAAAACGATAACATGAATACTTACAAAAGGAGTTTGTTCCATGATGGAAGAACATCTTCTGCAGATCGACTGAGCCATTCCCATTTTGTTTTGGCTACAGACACACGTTTGGCAGTTAACCATTTCTAAAGAATTCGTGATACGCTGAGTAAATCTGTTGACAAAAATCGATTTATCACCTCGGCGCATCTTAGCGATATCAAAGACTGATCCGTTTGAAGCTAAAGCCAACTCTGCACAATCGTCGCTTGGCAATTTGATTGTTTCAAACATTTTTTCTTTAGCATCGTTATCTGTTTTAGTAAACACCTTTTTACTGTCCATACCTGTCAAAATAAACAAATAATCATTTAAAAAAAAATACTTTATTTTTCCTTCGTCATTATTCTTAGATATTTCAATATTATCAAAGCTGACTGCTCATTTTACATAGTTTGATTAGAACTACGGATGTACTTTGTGGTGCAGTGGATATCGGCTTGGAACGAGAAACCGGGGTGCTGAGTTCGAATTCCAGTTGAAGCCATTGTATTCACTTACGCGCAAATACCCTTGGGAAAGGTATTAATCCGTCTATTCCCTCCAATTATGGGTTAAATAACAGGACAGATTGGGTTCTATAGCCTTGGCCGGCAATCAATCTAACGCAAAAAGTAATGGCAACCTATTGCAGGATAATCTTCTGCCCAGTCAGTCATGTCTCTTTCGAGACATGATCGCCCAAAGCGTATATCACGTATGGCACTTAACTGACTGATTAGAACTGAACTTATAATACATTAACTTAATTTTTAGAAGTTTGTCCTCTTAAAAATACATATACGTCATTAATATTTAATATTAATTATATTTGTGTGATCATCTACAACGTTTTTTTTTTTTTTTTCTTCCTTCACGAGCGCGTTAATAACGGCAAACGCGTTCAGGAAATTTCATTGCCGATACAAACTGCAAAGAGGAACGATCGTTTTATTTACTTCTTTATGGGAATATACAAGAGGGACAATCAACATGTTTATCTTCATACCCTGCCTGGTGGCAAACGCTGCTGGTGGCGCCAGGGGTGGCGGTCACGCCATAGCCACCGAAACCGTGTACATCACCCCTGGTTGGCGGCTAATGAAGACAGGGTATTGCACGTGCTAACACACGTTGTATGTTACAAATTAATTATACACTGAATAAACAGAAAATGACGTTATGTTACGAATACAAGTTTTACGTAGTTAATACATTTATAGTCTATAGAATAGTAACACCTATATACTATAAATATAATACTATCGATTATATAACGGTGATACGTATATGCTTTCAATATCATGGATTTTACATGTACATGAATGTATTTACTTCTTTTACAGCATGACTATTTGTTTTCTATATATGTTACATATTTGTAAATTCACTGAAACCTGACAGGTTTAATACTGAAAATTTTCGCGAGAATTGAGACTATATTTTTTGGATATGATGGATTTTGAATGTACATAAATGTATTTATAACATGTAACTCATTACTATTCGTTTTCTATATATATATTACATATACACCCTTGTGCAAATTAATTGAAACAAAACGAATAATGTCTTTCTAGGATCTTTCACACTTTCCCTGATCACGTATACGTCCTCTCTCTGGTGGTGTTTTTTCCTTCTGGCCGCATTTTCTTTTAAGTTTTGGACTGATGAATCCAGTTTGTTTCTTCGCGTTGATGACACGATTGGCAGTTGAAAGGCTGACACCAATAATATCCGCAATCTCTCTGCAAGGCTTGCTTATGTGTTCGTTTAACGTTACAATTTTCGTACGCTTTCTTGGAGGAATGTCCATCGCAGACAATGGCCGTAGGACAATTAGCCAACAGTCTATACAGTAATGTCTAGGCGTGATAAAAATCTGATGCAATCACGAGTGAAGTAATATTTTTCAAATGTCATCATACACCACGAAAATAGTTTAATATTACTGCACACCAGAGTAAATGATTTAATCTGAGGAAAAAAATAGAAATTGATTACACCTTGTCACTCTAGTGGGTCTAACACTAACTGTATGGTGAAAGAAAGGAAACTACAGCACTTATTTCAATTAATTTGAGCAAGGTCGTTTGTAAAAGCAACGAATTCTGAAAGGCTTAACGCAGATATTCGTAGAAATTGGAAATTCCACAGAATTATTAGTCACAGAATAGATTGAAGTAAAAAGGGACAGAGGAAAATAACTACAATTACAGAGCGCCATCATCGGATCCTGGGTATGACGTTAAACTGCATCTGGCAGCAAGGCTTCTGATTGAGAGGTTGTGAAGAGCATGGAACTACTTCTTAATTGCTGTTGTTTCCAGGTCCATCTTGACCTGGAGTGGTAGTACCTGTTAGGGTCCCAGCTATGGGTAAATACTTTATCCCCAAACTGGGATCTAAACACTATAAACGTATAAAAACAGAGTTTTATAGTAAAATTTCCAGGAGTACATTTTTGAAGAAAAATATATTACTGGCAATACATTTTTTAAGAAAAAATATTACCAGCAATAACTTACACGTTACAAAAGTTTGTCAATAAAACCTGATCTACAAACTTAATTCTTACGTATTCTATTCATGCAAATCTATTGTAAAAATCTTGTCGGCATTAAATAACCAATTGAAGTTGATATGCCGTAAAACAAACCAAACTTAAGAAACCCAAACTTAAGAGCCATCATCGTCTACGTATGGAAGGGACCTAGCACAAAACAAGTGTCTTTAACATTTTCCAAAAGAAAGAAAGAACGACGTCTTACCATAAAGGTTTGTCGTCTTTGGACTTCTGTTACCCAACATTTCAAAGTCGTATTCCTGTAAAAGATGCAAGGAAATGTCATGGTCTTTCAGCTGATTCAACACTTGCTGGTAGGAGATCTTCTTTTGGTTGCAGAGCATATTACAGGAGACAAGGATGATTGTCTTGCGGACTGTCGGTCGGAACGGATACTGAGTGGCAAGGCTGATGGCTTTCAAGGGATCGGTTTTGCTGTAGCCATCGTATAACTCAAGTTTCCTCACTTCGTTCATGATTAGACCAGCGGTGGCCATCAATTCAGATTTAATTGTTATAGAATATTCTTCGCGGGCATTTTCTCCTCCAAATCCTACCAAGCCATAACGATTATTTCTCATTCCTGGAGAAAAACAAATGGTGAAAAAATATTTTGATATTGAAATAATTAAAAGAAGGGACATTCTTAGATATAAACAGTATTGACATAAAAATTAACACAGCATCGTAAATATCAGTTTCATGCCTTAAAATCTATAATTTACGCTTTTTGCTAAAATAAATAATTAATTAATTCATTAGATTTATTTTAATCTCACGAGTGGAACAGTAGGAAAATCAGTCATTTGATTTTTTTTATTTATCTCTTTAATATGTATGTAGAAGTTGTGGTGCAGTGGATATCAGCTCTGTGTGTGTGTGTGTGTGTGTGTGTGTGTGTGTGTGTGTGTGTGTGTGTGTGTGTGTGTGTGCGCGTGTGATGGCATGGTACTCGTTTCTGATCACACCCATCTGCAAGTGTGGCGCGATTTCTCTGTTGCAGACGACTGCTCAGTCACATATGTGTTTCTTCAACTTGCGCAGGGCTAGCCTGTGGCTTATACTGCAATTATACTGGGTGAACCTTAGATACAGTGGATGGGAGCACATAGTCTGGCGTAATCAACAGTTTGAACAAAGACTAGTACGCTTAAATGCTCCGTCACGATGACTTGTCAATTCCAAACAGTTCTGTCTATAGAATTTCAGCCAAGGCCAGTGTTGTTTTCAGCAGGTACCCTTAAAAGGTGCAGCTCTCTAGGGCTGTTTCTCTAGAAGATGACATCACAATATCAAATTCCTGACAAATCAACCTGAGATTCAAATATATATATATATATATATATATATATATATATATATATATATATACGGAAATTAACGAAGATTAACGAAATAGTTATAAACAAACCGACAATTTGAAATTATTTGATTGAACATTATTTTTGATCGATACTCGTATTTAAGTAGATATTCCGTTTATAATCAAAGAGTATTATAGATTTATTTCTATCGGCCTGATTATTTACGATAAATTTTTGTTACGAAAATGTGTGTCATTCGGCAGGATTCGAAACTGCGACCTCTATCCATAAGGGACAAGCCACCAATTGATCTGGCGATTAATTTGATTTGATTTCGTTTAGACTGTTGGTCATTCGCTGTCTAGAGGTCTAAGACGCGCGAGATCAACTGATACCTTTACCGTTAGCCAGTCGAAGAGAAATTTTAATCTGCATTCAAAATTATGGAGAAGACAACGAAAATCATTCCACATTCGTTCCGAAGAATTAGCTGCTATTCAAAGATAAAGAAACGTTATTTGTTCTAATCGCCTTCGTTTCGAATTTGAATATATATGTTCCAGATATATGTTGGTAAGGTCAATGAGCAGTTTTAATTCGCTGTCTCGAATAGAAGCAAAGCCGAAAGAAAAAATAAAACGAAAAAAAATATTACTCTACTCACCAGCGTTTCGCAAAGTTTGTTCAAGCTCTTGAATAATTCTGTTCAAATCGGCGACATTGTTTTCGTTACATTTCATTTCTTCCACTACAAACACAATGTCGGCCGAATCTTCAATTTCGTCTCTTCTAAATTTGTCCGAAAAGGTAACTTCTTCGCCAGACATGAACATAAATCCCTGTTTAGTTTTGCACATCACTTGAAAAAAAAATAGTTAAGATTAGTCATAAGACAATATCATACTCTGAAATATGACACAACGTTATTTTTTGAGATATGAGGCAACATCATATGAAATATGACGCATAATCATATTATGAAACTTGACACAATATCGTATGAAATATGACACAATATCATATTCTGAAATGACACAATATCATATTCTGAAATATGACACAATATCATATTCTAAGATATAACACAATATCATATTATCAAATATAACGAAATATCATTTCTGAAACATGACACAATATCGCATGAAATATTACACAATATAATATTCTGAAATATGACACAAGATCATATTCTAAGATATAACACAATATCATACTATCAAATATGACGCAATATCATTTCTGAAAT
The DNA here is from genome assembly GCA_037127315.1 of Ascarosepion bandense. Lineage (NCBI taxonomy): Eukaryota > Metazoa > Mollusca > Cephalopoda > Sepiida > Sepiidae > Ascarosepion > Ascarosepion bandense. The sequence goes on along the minus strand of JBBBDQ010000236.1, from coordinate 916,104 downwards.
ATGACGCAATATCATATGAAATATAATGCAATATCATATTCTGAAATAGGACGCAACATCATATTCTGATATATGACGCAATATCATATCAGGAATTTGACACCATATCATTTCCTGCAATATTACGCATGCAATATTACGAAATATTATATTATGAAATATGACGAAATATTATATTCTGAAATATGACGCAATATCATGTTCTGAAATATGACAATATCATATGAAATATGACGCAATGTCATGAATCCGTGCCATCAAAAATGACAAGAAAATATTTATATCGATATGCCGTCTAAAATTGCGTCAACATATATATTGACGTACCTAGTATTGAGTATCTTACATTAAGACATAAAAAAATAATATATATATATGTGTGTGTGTGTGTCTGTGTGTGTGTGTGTGTTGTGAGATCTCCCCTTTTTCACTGATAATAGACTCGACTTGAGTATACATATACTCCTGCCATAGTGAGATACGTCAGACACCGTGAGAGTACCGTAAGAAGTCCGTTAGTTACCTAGAGATACCGAAGTTACACAGAGAATACCGCGTCAGTAGTCATAGTAGCTCTGAGCTCCACTCAGACAGAATAGTATTACACGGACATACTAATTTCAGCACGGCATTTCTTCAAAGACTTGTATATATATATTCCTTACTAATCGCATTCCTGGATTACTAACCTGCATTCCAGTTTGTATCTTTACGTTTAATATAACTTATTTTTCTATCTCCAATATCTGTTTTGTTGTTCATTGTTTTGTGCGGTTCCTCACCGGGAATCTACAACAATATATATATATATATATATATATATATATATATATATATATATATATATATGAACGCATCGCTCATTCAATAATGAATTGGAGCACTCTGGCTACTGGGCGTGTATACTGATAATATACATGCTAAAAAGTCTGCCTTCTTCTACCGAGCGACCATAGCCCAGAGGTAGAATCGCCGACTGACGTCAATTCGATCGGGTTTCAATCCTGGGTTAAAAGCAATCGGAGTCTAATGATCGTACTAATGAGCTGTGATACAACGAAACAGATCTGTCTGCGGATGACTATATATATATATATATATATATATATATATATATATATATATATTCTTGACTACTCGACGATATAATTATTGCAAAAAAAGGCACTGTTTAAGGGCAAACACACGGCAATAGTTTTCATAACAAGTAGTAAAGTTTAATAATTGGTAATAAAGAGAATGAACTCGCTATATATATACACTCAAATAAATATACAAGGGTCTTTATTATAACAGAAATCTACATGAGCTTATTCAAAAATTAACTTTAGAAGTAGAATTGACTATAATATTAGAATAGAAAAACTGCAAAATTTTCACGGGTGCTACTAGATTTAAGCCATATGGTTTGGTGCCCGTGCTATTTATCTTGAGCTCTTTCAATAAAATTCAAAGAATCAGTAATATTATCAGTCCTGATTTGGCAGCTCGGTTTCAGCCACTTTCCTTCCACCGTAGGGTTGTTCTGGGTGTCTTTTCTATAAACACTTTCATGGTAATTATTTGAAGGAGCTCTTCTCTATGGTACCTAGACTTTAAGAATTTAAGCGCAATAGAGATCTCACCAATTTACAGTTGAGCTGGCTAGATGTGGCCGTAAGTTCTATGCTAACAGTTCCTTTAACCACACTTCTCACTTGTGAAACCCCCTTCCGGTCCTTTTTCTAATCTTCTTACTCTTTTCTTATTTTTTTCTCTCTCAATTGGAGTCAGTCAGTTAAGTGCCATACGTGAAACACGCTTGGGCGATCAAGTCTCGAAAGAGCATGACTGACTGGGTAGAGGATTATCCCTCAGTAGTTTTCCATTGCTTTCTACGGTAGATTGGTTGCCAGCCAAGGCTACAGAACCCAATCTGTCCTGTTATTTAACCCATAACTGGGAGGAATAGACGATTAATACCTTTCCCAAGGGTATTTGCACGTAAGTGAATGCAATGAATTCAACTGGAATTTGAACTCGGCTCGCCGATTTTCGCGTTCCGAGCCGATATCCACTGCACCACAACGCGTATCTTCAACTGGAGTAGATAGACTAAACTATCGCCCGGTTCACACTCCATCCACGTCTTTTGAACAGGTGAAGAGGCTCATACCTTGTTCCCTGTTTAGGGTGTGGTTTCCGGCTTTCTTTTTTCCAATCTTCTTATTCTTTTCTTTTTTTTCCTCAATTGGAGTAGATAGACTAAACTATCGCCCGGTTCACACTCCATCCACGTCTATTGAACAGGTGAAGAGGCTCATCCCTTGTTCCCTGTTTAGGATGTGGTTTCCGGCTTTTTTTCTCCCAATCTTCTTATTCTTTTCTTCTTTTTTTTCCTCAATTGGAGTAGATAGACTAAACTATTGCCCGGTTCACACTCCATCCACGTCTTTTGAACAGGTGAAGAGGCTCATCCCTTGTTCCTTGTTTAGGATGTGGTTTCCGGCTTTCTTTTTTCCAATCTTCTTATTCTTTTCTTTTTTTTTTCTCAATTGGAGTAGATAGACTAAACTATCGCCCGGTTCACACTCCACCCACGTCTATTGAACAGGTGAAGAGGCTCATCCCTTGTTCCCTGTTTAGGATGTGGTTTCCAGCTTTCTTTTTTCCAATCTTCTTACTCTTTTCTTTTTCTCAATTGGATTAGATAGACTAAACTATCGCCCGGTTCACACTCCACCCACATCTATTGTACATGTGTAGAGGCTCATCCCTTGTTCCCTGTTTAGGATGTGGTTTCCGGCTTTCTCTTTTCCAATCTTTTTACTCCCTGCGCATCAGTGGCGTTACCGCCTTGCTTGGGGTGATATGATTAAAAACTGAAACCGAGCCGCCAACTTTAATCTGCAAAAATTCAAATGCAACATCAATCGCTATCTACTGTCCTCCTCATTACACTTTCCTATTCCCAGTCGTTATTGACGTTTCTGTTCCTAATTCTTTCACACTGTGTAAGCTCCTTGTGTCTTAGTGGCTTTACTGCCTTGCATACGGTGATAACGATTTTTCTAAAAGATAAAACAAAACAAAATAAAACATAAATTAGAATCCCACTGGGTGGAAACAGTATAAACCTTTGATTTCTTATACGTCAAATCAATATACTTACAACATTGATCCGGTATATTTAATGACACACCCTTTTCTGCGCAACGCTCAACATAAAATCGTGCCACAGTGCAAGTGTCTAATTCAGGAGTATGTGCTGTATTGCAAGCGTGATAGAAACTGTCAGGTTCAACCTAGAAAGATAAAATATTCATATACTTGTGTATAACTATAAGCATTGTCTTAATATCCATAGCAAAATCTACTGCTAAGAAGATTGGGTCACTATGTCGATCCAGGATGTTTTTTCCACCTGAATCCATCCTGCATATATACAAGTCAACCATCCGTCCGTGCATGGAGTACTGCTGCCATTTATGGTCAGGCACCCCTGCCGTTCTCCTCAGTGTTCTTGACAAGCTCCAAAGGAGAGTCTGTAATGTGATAGGTACTGATCTGGCGACTCGACTGCAGCCACTTTCCCATCGTCGAAATGTGGCCTCCCTCTGTCTCTTCTATAAATACTTTCATGGCTTCTGCTCGGATGAGCTTAAGTCACTGATGCCTCCTCAACAGGTGTTTACCCGTGCAACCAGACTGGCAACTGGGTCCCACCCATTCACAGTCAGGTTAGCCAAATGCAGACGACAATTCTACTCCTACAGCTTCCTCTCTCGCACTTCCCGCCTGTGGAACTCACTCCCGTATTCTTGCTTTCCTGACGGCTACAACCTCCAGAAATTTAAATGCAAAGTTAATACTCATCTACTAACCACTGGACTCTAGCTCTCTCCCCTCACCTGTATAACCTTCACTTTCTCTCCGCCTATGTATCTGTCATTGCACCTGCTTTCTCAGCTTTCTATTGTTCCTTTCTAACTAGCTTGTACTCCTCACTCTTTTCTAATTAATCTTTTTACATTTATGTAACCCCCTGCACATCAGTGGCGTTTCTGCCTTGCTCGGGGTGAAATGATTAAAAAAAAAAATTAATATATATGCTTGAGTAGACCTCTATTAATTTTAAAACACTGTTATTGACATTTTGGGGCACCTCGAGGTGGTGTAATTGTTAACAAACCTGTCTCGCTAGAATCATTGCAATTGAGTAGTGAGTTCGATCCTCACTGGGTGTTCCATACTTTCGGTCTTGTGCCACATCTAAGTGGCACTAAGAAAATCATTTGGGCACCTCGACTTGGTGTAATGGTTAGCAAGTTTGTCTCGCTAGAACCTGTTATAATTGAGTAGTGAGTTCAATCCATGGGTATCTCATACATTCGGCGCTTAGAAAATCGACTGTTATTGACATCTTGTGGGTGGTGGTGCAATGGATGTCGGCTTGGAATGAGAAACCAGAGAGCCGAGTTCGAATTCTAATTGAATTCAATTACGCACAAATACCCTTTTTCCTCCAGCTATGGGTTGAATAGCAGGACATGTTCGGTTCTATAACCTTGTTTGGCAATCAGTCTACCGCAGAAAGAAATGGTAACCTCCTGCGGTAAAATCCTATGCCTAGTCATTTATGTATCAAAATAAATATGATCGCCCAAGCGTGTATCACTTAAGGCACTTAACTGAGTGAATTAACATATATATGTGGGCATAGGAAGGTCTGGAATGAGGTGCTACCTTTTATATGTGGTACCTTCGAATGGACGGCCATCATTGGTTCTGAACCATCTCCTGAATTTCTCACATGATGATTTCTAAGTTGTCATGTCCCGGTAAACTGTTTCAGCTGCAGATTAAAATCATATCGGTGGGTGGTGCTAACATGGCACCACTGGTCAAAGGACTTTCTCGACGCAAATCAACGGCCAGGGTGAAAGATTTCGTCAGATGAACTTCGATGGCCACGTCTTCGTGACAAAAGCAATCCACTTGGTTGGTTAGAGGTTATCGCATGTCGAGAGATGGACTCCGCCAGATAAAAAAAAGCCCAAGATGCGCCTGCGTAATTGAATGTCTTCATAATCAAAATAGACCTCTCAATCATCAGAATCCTTACAGTAAAGCAAAGTTGAATTACCCTTTTGAAGAAATGCACATCTCTTATTCGCATCTTTAGAAGCCTATACTTGCTATTTTTTTCCGTATCCAAAACACAAAGCAAATTCTAAGAAGTTAATGAATTTTTAATCTGGTATTATTTTCTATTATTATAAACGTGGTATTTAGTATTTAGTATATTTATTATAGATATTGGCGTCCAGGACAATTGCGTACTAGACAATTGCGTACCAGGACATTTGTGTCCCTGTATAATTGCGCACCATAGAAAATTTTCTGAAGCCTTTAAAAGGCATTTACCATAAATTTGAAAAAAAGTATAGGTAGTAATCGCAAATTTTAAAAAAAGGAATAAAATTAAAACAAATACAAGTTGATGTTTGTTTTAAATGCAATGACAGATAAGCAGTGTTTAAAAATATTCCAAAAATGGAAAATTATTGTAGTTTCACAAATTAATCAAAAGTTATAAATGCTGTGAGCTATTCCTTTTAAAGAATGTATCTTGTTTTCAGGAGTATATCTAATAGCGATATGATTCTCTTATTTGCAGTTTTGTTTTTGATAACAAAGTTAGCTATCATTTTGCTTTTTTAAAATAATTAAAAGTTGGTTTGCAATTATCAACTCTTAATATGGTAACTTCAAAAAATTACCAGAGGTACACAATTATCTAGAGACACACTTGTCTAGGGATGCAAATTTCCTGCTACACAATTGTCTGGTGCACAACTGTCCGGGACGGATATGGAGATAGTAAATTTAATCATTTAGCTTTGAATTAAAACTAAAATAATAGTTTGAAGAATTTTTTTTAATTTTAAAAATTCAATTTAAGTTAGTTATCGAAAATGAGTGGAGGTACATCATGTGGTATACACGTAATTGATAAAACAAGCTACTAAATCTGTCTGCTGTTTGTCTACTACTATTTATTTCATCTCCGTGTTATCTTGTAGCATTAGTAGTGATATTCCTTTTTAAGGTGTGTATCACTGGCCGGTGATTGAAGAGTACTCCACATCGTCTCTAGAAAACAGCTCAACAGACATCGAGTTGAATCATATCACAATCCAAAATAAACAAATTTAATTAAAACTATATACGAAACCCAATGCTATTTCCGGCGTGAACCACGTTTCCCTTTAATTATACGCCAATGATAACGGTCATTACGTGAGAATTGTGTTTTGTTTAACGATCAAAGGCAAACTCTTTTATTGAACACTACGTTGGAAAATATAACTTTCTGTTGCATAAAAATCGCAAAAACTGGCACATATACAACGATAAACAATAACCTGTCCGATGGTAAAAGCTACTGGCGGTGGCTAGGGTGGCAGTGCCGCCTTAGCCACCTGAAATGTGTTACCTCATCTGATTGACGGCTGACAAGAGCAGGGTATCACACGTGTTTTCACACGCTGTATGTGGAAAATTATCTTTACTTTTTGTTACAAAAAGCATTGCTAGCCATTACAAATTTTTTACTAGTATTGCTTTCATATTAATTTCAGTTACTTTGTTTATATAATAATATTACCGATAATTTTTATAAGATGAAACACTATTAATCATAATTAATTTTATAAGATGAAACACTATTAATCATAATTAATTTTATAAGATGAAACACTATTAATCATAATTAATTTTATAAGATGAAACACTATTAATCATAATTAATTTTTCGTAGTATTTCTTATATTTGAATAAGAGACTTTTATTGCAACTGCTCTAATTGTTTTTGTAAACAACACGGATCATAATTAAAGAATTACCCTCACTTGGTCTGCCAATACGTTACTAGGTAGTACTGTTTAAGAAACATAAAAGAAAGGTCATAAGCTTCCTTTTCCTCTGTTCACTCTTTTCAATCTAAAATGCGATAAGTGCCATAAGCGTCTTGTCACTGGTATGGAAGAAACTTCCTTTATCTCGAGAGACTGTCGACCGAACTCTCTCTCTCTCTCTCTCTCTCTCTCTCTCTCTTTCTCGAACTCTCTCTCGAAATCGAACTCTCTCTCTCTCGAACTCTCTCTCACACTCACACTCACACACACATATATACACACACACACATTTCATAATAGTCTTTTCTTTCATTTCAGCTATCTGTATATACATCACTATGTTTTCTCCCTTCTTGCATAATTATATAAAAATAACATAAAAATATATCCACGTGTTGAATGTTATTCTTTTGAAAAGGTCGAAGTCAATTTTCTCGAAAGTTCTCAACCTGTAAACTTGCAATCCTGAATAAATGAATGCTCAAGAAAACAAACTTTTGACTAAATTGATGGAAAGCAATTAAAATTAAAGTATAAGGTATACTAGTTAGGGTATTTGCAGAATCTGGGCTAGTTGCCCTCGAGTGAAGGGCTGGGATCGACCTGTAAATTTCTAACTATGTCTTAGAAAAAAGAAAGAAAATAGTAAAATCATTCTACTTACTTGTCGGAAGCAGTTTCTAAATGGAGAGTGTGAGCTGAGAAACCAGTCGGTACATCTGTAGAACTTGCGTTCGGGTTGAGCATAATTCTGACGTGATCTGCATCTGGGTATTGCCCACGAGAAAGCAAATTCTTCAACATTTGTTGCCAGGCGTTGTTCTGACGTTGTCATGTCGTCAAATTGTTCGTTATTGTAAGTGCCAAGCAATCCGGCTACCTTTCCAAAGTACCAACCACTGATATCTACAACGACTGTCCCTTGGCTCGGAATGAAGGTGATGACGTATCCATTATTCCTGCGAATCTCCATTATGTGGCCAATGCGGTTGATTGATACATCTTCTAGAATTATGGGCAGATCCACTTTGTTGTCATTGTGTCGAATCTGTAAAAAAAAAATAAGTAAATATTATTATGGTGCCCTATTTACAGTAGGGATGTGCGTTGTGGTACAGTGGATATCGGCTTGGAACGAGAAGCCGGGGAGCCGAGTTCGAATTCCAGTTGAATCCATTGTATTCACTTACGCGCAAATACCCTTGGGAAAGGTATTAATCCGTCTCTTCCTTCCAGTTATGGGTTAAATAGCAGGACAGATTGGGTTCTATAGCCTTGGTCGGCAACCAGTCTACCGCAGAAAGCACTGGCAACCTACTGCGGGATAATCTTCTGCCCAGTCAGTCATGTCTCTTTCAAGACATGATCGCCCAAGTGTGTATCACGTATGGAACTTAACTGACTGACTGATCTACAGTAGAAAGGACTATTTCTCCTTCAACAAATACCTGATTTTCTTAGCTAGGGTGTCTATAGTCATCGGTCCGTTTTATTTCTGTCCTTACTTTTTTTTATTTAATTTCTTCTCCCTTCTCTCTGTTTAGATGAACAGATATGTCAGTTATCTGGTGGGTACGAGACGCTTTTCGTATTTTGGGTGGGATTTTCGTATTTGTCTTTGTGTTTGGATATGTGCATGCTTGTGTGAATGCTTGGATAAATGATAGTTTTAAATGTTGATAGTCCCGTATCGATTTCGTACAGTGAACGGATATATCTGTCACAAGTTTGGATTTGTTGGGGGTTCATGATTAAAACAGTTTTATTTAGTTTCTTATACATTTTTTTATCATATCACCCCAATCAAGGCATTCCACTGCCACTATAGCGCAGGGGGTTACATCGAGCGATTGGATATAGGAAATGTCAGAAAGAAGGTGATAGACGAGTAAGGAGGTACATAGGAAGAGTGTTTGAGAGAATGGGTGCGAGTTAGTGTGTTAGGAGGTGTCTATTGACCTTACATTTAAACTCCTGGAGGTTGTAGCCGTCGGGGAAGCAAGCATGCGGAAGGGAATTCCACAGGCGGGAAGTGCGAGAAAAGAAGCTGTTGGAGTAGAAATTGTGGTTACATTTCATCGGTTTCACTGTAAAGGGGTGGGATCTAGTTGCTAATCTAGTATCTCGTGCAAATTCATACCTAGGGAGCACCCGTGATCTAAGTTCATCAGAGCAGAAGCCGTGGAAATATTTATAGAAGAGGCACCGGGAAGCCACGTCACGCCGGTGAGAGAGTGACTGCAGGCGGTCAGCCAAGTCGGTATCGATCATATTACAGATTCTCCGTTAGTTTGTATTGTATGAAAATAATCAATGGGGTGTTTTTAAATTGTTATTCCCCTCCCTCCCACAGACAAAATTGTACATATGAATTTTTTTAGTTAGGACTTCATGGAGACATTGAGGTATTATGGTGGATGTCGTAAGAAAAGTAAGTATGAAAGTGTTGACTTGGTGCAAGGAACACTGCGGAATGTTTGGGTCAGTGATTGAGTCTAGCTAGGTATAATGTTAAGACAGTTGAAGACCAGCCTTCCCCATCCCCAATTTTGACCTTGTGCCACATTTTTTTTTTTTTTTTTGTAGAAAATACAAAAATAAATATTGACAGTCGAGAGGCAGCGTAACTATACAGTTCGGACGCACACTTCTATTTGCTGACTACTAACACTCTTACCTTCTTGTTCTCCATGTCTTTCTTTCTGACCCTAACAGGCCACAACAAATATACTATCATATATTAAGCAAACTCTTCAGCTTAGAACTGGACTAACGAAAATTGGCGAGAGTGAACAACGGTCGTTTCATAATCCGCTGTTTCGAGCAGATGAAGCACGACAGCCCAGCAAGGCAGTCCATCTAGAGTAAGGTGATTTTCTTAGCACCAGGCCGAAAGTATGGGGCATCCAACGAGGATCGAACTCACTACGCAATGGTCCTAGCGAGACAAGCTAAACATTACACCACCTTGAGGTGCCGAAGTTCATCTAGAGTAAGGAAAACACTTATAGGCATATCTAAAGACGTAAAAGGCTATGGAAGTGAATCCAGACAAAAGATCCGGAGTGTAACCCCGAAGGCGGTTGGCTGTCGGCACTGATACATTTCCGGCAACTTCTGCAAACAAGACTCCAAACGTAATGCTCTGTATTGCTTTGAATATTGTCGGTACGATCCTAAGGTAGGGGAAGGAATGTAGTCTGGACAGGGTCCTACCACTAAATTCTTATCAAACAAGATGCCACCTGTATTTACAATTGATACAATTAATTAAATATACTTAAGTAAATATAATAATATATATTGTATATTAAATAAATATATTTACCAAGTAAGTGTACTTCCAAAATCAAACTATTTTTAATTAAAATAATTTGGAAATTGAAAATCGGAAAGCCAAGTTCCAGTTCCACTGAAGTTCGTTATTTTCACTTTCGCGAGTATGAATACATCTCTTTCCCCCAACTATGGAGTAATTAGTAGAATTTGTAGCAGTAAAGATCATTATTAGCTAAAAAAGAACTTAAAATCTAAACGTATTTTCTGACAAAGTTTAATAAGCTGTAAAAAAAAAAACAAATCAATTAATCAATCAAGCTTATAGCAAATAGTTATTTTTTTATGCGTTACATTAGTGTGTTTGTTATGTGTTATTTCGGTTTCCTGAGTCTGTCGTAGTAAATCGAACCACAGTCGAATCCTGACATTCTTCTTCTTCTATGTGCCTTGTTCCTTCAGGATGTAGGCGATCATGGCTTTCCACGTCTCCCTATACCTGGTGGCTCTTAGCACGCCTTCTCCTGTTACACCAGGCAACCCTTGTTCCATCATCCACCTGATTAGGTCCTTCAAATATGTTATCCGCTGCTTTCCCCCGTCTTTTCCCCCTCTATCTGTCCTGTTAGTATCAAGTTCTCCAAGCCCTCCTTCCTCATTGCATGTCGCAGGAACTTCAGCTGTCTCTTCCTGATGCTCAGTATTAATTTCCTTTTCGTTTCCATCATTTCCAAAACCTCATCATTGCTCACATGCTCGATCCATGATATCCGCAGCATCCTTCTGTAGATCCACATTTCAGTTGTTTCAAGTCTCTCCTTCATCTGTGATGATATTGTCCAGCATTCACTGCCATATTGAAGATCTGACATCACATAGCAATCCAGTACTCTTTTCTTTGTTTCTAGCGAAATTGTCCGGTTTCTTAAAATTTTACTCAACTTCTAGAATGCTTCCTTCGCCATGCCAATTCGCCTTCGGATCACTTTCCGTCTTCTGTTATAACACTTTCCAGGTATTTAAATTATTGTACTTGCTTGATTTTAGTATCCCCGGCTTGTATTTGGTATATTGGGCTGTCCATTTTACTGATGACCATGCATTCGGTTTTAACCCATCGTCAAACTTTTTGATCCTATACCAAAATATTACACTCTGTGAAATATCAAGGGTGACTTCTCCCAAGCTAACGTAATAATACGTTCGTTCTCTTTTCAAATATTATACATACCTGAAAGCAAAATAGGTTCATTTCTTAAAAAAATGAAACAACACTTAGTATTGTTTTACCTCATATTTTAATATTATGCGAATTTGGAATAAAACATCATCATTTTGTATTTAGCAAAACGTTATAGCCGCTTCATTCGTTGACCTCTTTTAGTTGCATAGTCCACGGATTAGAATTCTACAACGAAATACAATCTAATTGACTGATTTGTGTTTTATGATTTATCGACATTTCATAAAGCTTAGCAATATCTGGGATCATAAAAATACTTCTATTTTTAGTGACTTATTGCATTAACAATTTTCTTGAAAATAACAATACCTTTTCTAGATCTAAGTCCTACTATTTAACCCATAACTGGAGGAGTAGAGGGATCTATACGTTCCCCAAAGGTATTTGCGCATAAATCAATGTAACGAACCCAAACGGAATTCGAACTCGGCTCTCCAATTTCTCATTCCGAGCAGTTATCCGACACGCACATTAAAACCAATCTGGAGGGAGTCGAAGAATAGAACCGGGTGAAACGTCTTGAAAAAAAGAATAACACTTTTTTTTTTGCAAAAAAATATCTCATTAATTTTTTTTTTAGAATAATAATGACTTTTTTATATACTATATCTACTATTTAACCCATAGCTGAAGTTAAATTCATATCTTACCTTAGGGTATATATGCGTAAGTCAATGTATATGAACCCGACTCGTATTTATTGGGTAATACGAATTTTATCGACTAAAATTACTGCTGCATGTAGGAAACAAAAACAAAATCTCGATGTTACAAAGTTTGTCAAAGTGCAAATAAATTCCCGGTATGAAGCGTAATTCTATCAGAAATCTTACCTCATAATCGTGGAATATTTCTAATTTTTCAGATCGGTCGTAGAAAAGGACGGATTCAATCTTCTGGTCATTGTTGATGCGACCAAAGTTGGCAATAACAACAAAACTTTTGTCGGCGAAGTCCCGTGTCAAAACGTAACTACAGGTTCCTTTGAAGTCTAAATGAGTTCCATCAAATGTCGTGATGTGTTGATCTCTAAAGATCGACGCTTGAGCTGAAATATATCATAGGGAGAACAATCAAATTTATATCGCAATACAGTGACAGGCTCGCAGTCACAAAGAACCAATTATTCAATCAACTTTAATCAATACTACCGCAACTGTATTTGCATGTAAGTGAATGCAACGAATTCGACTCTCCGAATTTCCATTTTGAACTGATATTCATATCACAATGCACATCCTCTACACAAAACACATATCCTTTACACCATAACGCAATTTTTTTTAATCGTTTCATTCCAAGTAAGGCGGTACCGCCACTGATGCGCAGGGGGCTACATAAGAGAGTAAAAGTTTAGACAAGAGGAGAGTGAAGAGAAAGACGAACCAATTACAGGGGGTGTCAGAGAAAGGGCAAGAGCTGGGAACACAGGTGTGAAGGTAGAGAGAAAAGAAAAGAACAAGATATATGGGGTGATGGAGAAAGGACTGAAGTCAAGTGGATAAGAAATGGAAATTGACATTGCGTTTAAATTCCTAAAGATTGTAGCTGTCATGAAAGCATGTATACGGAAGGGAGTTCCACAGGCGGGAAGTTCGAAAAAAGAAGCTGATGGAGTAGAATTGTCGACTGCATTTGGTTGATCTAACTGTAAGTAAGCGAAATCTGTGTCGCTCAACGCTACGCGAGCCCTGAGTTAGTATGTGGTGATACCGAGCAAAAGCGATGGACCGGATGTTTGCGCTTTCACGACCAAAAAGCAAATGACCAATAGTCGTCGCTGCGCCGCCGGCTCCGCGCAGATGTTCCGGTTGAAAACTAAAAATTAATTAAATATTAAATTTCCAGTTCGCGAGCCTCCGCGAATTTTACTTATCAGCCAAATGGAAACCCAGAACCAAATACAAGTGTGAAATCCCAAATGAGCTGCTGTGATCCAAAAAGAAGATATAAAAAGCAGATACCGAAAACATCGACATGCAGACCGACTCGAGGATAAGAGAGTAATTAGTAGCTCCCTTGACCGAAGTCAAGCGGCTTACTACGCTCGCCTTCCTTACCTCTTTCCTTCCTCCTTGCCTCAAAAACTACTTACTGACCTAAGAAGTGATTACATCAAAGACATTCCTTACTTACACGCTCCCAAATTCCTCAGCATTAATTCTCTTTCAGCATTTATTGCCATGAACATTTTAACCTCCGTTGGACCTGTACTTCATGTATTACTTTAATTGTAAAAACATTAATTGATATGTGTATATATAAAATGTTATCTTTCAACTCAATTTGCTTTTCTTGGTTTATAACCTTTCTTTATGACTTATAGTGGGCTATCTACAACAAGGCCAAATTCCGTTAACCTGTAACAGTATACAAGTACCCTTCACTAGAACGGACTCTCCACTACTAACAGAAAAGAATAGATAAGCAACTCGCTATAAGTTCTCCAAACGAACCTACTTGAGAATTTTTTATTTATCCATGAACGCAACGTGCTCAGTCAGTCAGTCATACGTGATACACGCTTGGGCGATCATGTCTCGAAAGAGCATGACTGACTGGGCAGAAGATTATCCCTCAGTAGTTTTCCATTGCTTTCTGCTGTCGACTGGTTGCCAGCCAAGGCTATAGAACCCAATCTGTCCTGTTATTTAACCCATAACTGGAAGGAAGAGACGGATTAATACCTTTCCCAAGGGTATTTGCGCGTAAGTGAATACAATGAATTCAACTGGAATTCGAACTCGGCTCTTCGATTTCTCGTTCCGAGCCGATATCCACTGCACCACAACGCTCAAGCCAACTGAAATGCCCCATACCATAATGGACGCAAAACTCGAAACCAGCGAAAAAGAAAAAAAGAGTAAAAATGAAAGTGTGTGCCTTTTTAATACTGACCTTTAAATGGCGGTATCCAGTCGGAGGGATTTGGAGACGGCTTCATAGAATAATAGAAGTCGGCAATCGTGAAATTGTACTCTGGTTGCCAGTCATTGAACTTGTTCACTGTAACCTTCATCATTTTCCAAAATCGCTCCGCCTTTTCCTTGTTTTCCATGATAAACATTGGCACCACTAGTGGAAACTTAAATTCAATCTCGCCTCTACGCAAGTCAAATGTAATGAGTTCCAACTGGTTCAGACTAAAGATCTGTTCTCGGTAATGGTTTGCTGTGGTGGTAATGTAATCTTTCACTATGTCGTCATAGTACCTTAAATTATCTTCAATATCCCAATACTTGTAAGTCCAAACAAGCTAAAAAGAAAAAAACAAGTTTTTAAGACAAGGTTGATTTTTTAAACGTAGCTTAGATGTGACGCAAGGATCGAACTCACTTTTCAGTCGTAATTGATCTAACGAGACATGCATCATAACCATTATAACATGTCCTAGTGCCCGATTTTCGTTAAGATAAAGCAAGGAGTTCATTGAAACCCAGTATCCCGTGAACCATCTAAAGGGAATCTACGTCTTCTTTATAAGCCGTGTCTTTTAAGGACGTAAACAATCATGGACTTTCCACTTGTCCCTATCCTTGTTGCCCTTAGAACTTTTCTTCTTGATATCCATGCTACGCCATCCACTTATTAAATATGTCTCACGCTGCTTTCCCCGTCTCTCTTTCCCTCTATCCGTCCTGTGAGTATTAGTGTTATGTCGTGAGTAAGAATAAATAACTCAACAACAGGAATAGGTTAATTGTTGTATTCCGTGAAAATAGTATTTACAAAGGTTATTAGTATCCAATACAAGAATAAAGGTTAATCGTCTCAACCGTCGTAAGACGTAGTATGAGCAATGGGTACTTCCGGGTCGTCACCGGAAGTCTACGACTGACTTGTCGATCGGCTGCTCGGCACACTTCCTTACGTAGATGCCACCATTACTTTACATAGTAATGGATTAGTCCATTATAGCCGAATAGACGCGGGCGTCCCAACAATTAGATTCTCCAAGCCCTCTTTCCTCATGTGTCTCAGAAACTTCATCGGTCGCTTAAGTATAAGTTTCGTTTTCGCTTGCACCCTCTCCATAACTTTGTCGTTGCTCACATGTTCGGTCTATGGAATCCTCAGCATCCTTCTGTAGAACTAGATTTCTGTTGCTTCGAGTTTCTCGTTCATTTTTTAGGAGATTGTCTAGCATTCGCTGCCATATAGAAGAAGATATATCACATAACAATCCAGTACTCCTTTCTTCATTTCCAGTGAAATTCTCCTGTCTGACAATACTTTGCTTAGCATGCCCACAACTAAAATGTCATAAAAAAAAATCTCTTAAACTGTTTTTATAATAAAACGCTTTATTCTGTCTTACTATCGGTGTATGTAGCCTCCATTTCATGAGCATGATTCCTTAACCCATTAACTGCGGATAACGGGGATTTCCGTCATCATGGTTCAACTGGTCAACTGAGAATGAAATAAATTTATATCGAGGTTAGCGTTTAAACAATTTTGCCAAAAGGATACATACGTTCTAATTATTATATAGATTTAGTGCACCACGACTTGGTGTAGTGGTTAGCAAGTTAGGGTCGCTAGATCAATTGCGACTGAGTACTGAGTTCGATCCTCATTAGGTGCCCCATGCTTTCGTACTTGTGTAATTCTAATGAATTTCATATAAAGATACATTTCATAAAATCCATGTGTAATGTCTATACAGTCTTAATGAATCTAATGTAAAAATGAATTTCATAAAATTCATAAATATGTGTAATGTAAATTCAATCCTATTGAATCTAATGTAAAAATACATTTCATAAAATTCATAAATATGTGTAATGTAAATGCAATCTTAATAAATCTAATGTAAAAATGAATTTCATAAAATTCATAAATATGTGTAATGTAAATTCAATCCTATTGAATCTAATGTAAAAATGAATTTCATAAAATTCATAAATATGTGTAATGTAAATTCAATCCTATTGAATCTAATGTAAAAATGAATTTCATAAAATTCATAAATATGTGTAATTTAAATGCAATCTTAATGAATCTAATATAAAAATACATTTCATAAAATTCATAAATATGTGTAATGTAAATGCAATCTTAATGAATCTAATGTAAAAATACATTTCATAAAATTCATAAATATGTGTAATGTAAATGCAATCTTAATAAATCTAATGTAAAAATGAATTTCATAAAATTCATAAATATGTGTAATTTAAATGCAATCTTAATGAATCTAATGTAAAAATACATTTCATAAAATTCATAAATATGTGTAATGTAAATGCAATCTTAATAAATCTAATGTAAAAATGAATTTCATAAAATTCATAAATATGTGTAATTTAAATGCAATCTTGATGAATCTAATATAAAAATACATTTCATTTTACTAGAGAAATACACGCTTTTACTTTGTAAATATCACGAGAAACGTGTCTTCCCCGGTCGGAAACAATTGTACGCCTTACTGAAAGATAAAACTATTATAGATGCATAACATTAGGTGTTTTTGTAGATAAATGAATCTGTAGATAAGACCCTCACCAGTTGATAAAGTTCATTAATAGCCGAAATGATTTCATTCATGGCGGGATGTTTTTTTATCTTATCCATTAATTCTTCCATCTGGTCATTAAAATCTTTCATGTTCGTTTGTAAATAGCTGATAGCATCCGAAACTGGTTTCATCATTTGATGTCTTTGCATGAAATCGACCAAATCGTCCCATCTGTGGTTGAGTGCCATCATGAATGCCTTTGTGTATTTGTGGTTGAAAAATGCTTGATATGTTCCTGGAAGAAAAAACAATTATAAAAAGTTTTAAAGGGATAATAAATTTTACTTTTTTTTTCTGTTACTTAATATTTACTAATTCAGCCTTGTGCCACATTTAGCCTCACTCAAAGGTGGATGAATATCTGTTCATCAAAGCTCTTTTTTGATCGATATATAGATTTAGTGCACCACGACTTGGTGTAGTGGTTAGCAAGTTAGTGTCGCTAGATCAATTGCGACTGAGTACTGAGTTCGATCCTCATTAGTTTGGGACATTAGGTTGCTTTCGGACTTGTGTAATTCTAATGAATTTCATATAAAGATACATTTCATAAAATTCATGTGTAATGTCTATACAGTCTTAATGAATCTAATGTAAAAATGAATTTCATAAAATTCATAAATATGTGTAATGTAAATGCAATCTTAATGAATCTAATGTAAAAATACATTTCATAAAATTCATAAATATGTGTAATGTAAATGCAATCTTAATAAATCTAATGTAAAAATGAATTTTATAAAATTCATAAATATGTGTAATGTAAATGCAATCTTAATGAATCTAATGTAAAAATGAATTTCATAAAATTCATAAATATGTGTAATGTAAATGCAATCTTAATAAATCTAATGTAAAAATGAATTTCATAAAATTCATAAATATGTGTAATGTAAATGCAATCTTAATAAATCTAATGTAAAAATGAATTTCATAAAATTCATAAATATGTGTAATGTAAATCCAATCTTAATAAATCTAATGTAAAAATGAATTTCATAAAATTCATAAATATGTGTAATGTAAATGCAATCCTATTAAATCTAATGTAAAAATATATTAAATATATGTAATTTACATATATACATAATCCAGATGAGGCTTCGCCAAAGAGTAAAGTCTCGTCTGGGGAGAAGCAGACAAGAGCCCGACCCTGCCTTAAGGAGGTCTGCGAGAATATTTTGCCCGAGTTTAAGGGCTCGGATCTTCCACGTAAAATTTGGTCTTGTGCCGCATCCAGCCTCAGTAGGGAGACAAGTGAATATCAGTTCAACAAAGCTCTTTGTCGGACTTTCTGACTTCGGACGGAGGGGAACCCAGACTAGGGTGCGCCGAAGGGTAGAGTCACGTCTGGGGTAAATAGAAAAGGGACACCGCCTATGCGGAGTCTACGAGTAATTATTGTCGAGCGCATGCGCTCGGAAAGCTCAACGAAAAAATTGGCCTTGTGCCACGTCCAGGCTTTGTGGTGAGAATCGGGTAATTACCGAGTTAACTAAAGTTTACATTCAAGCCAATATAAATTATCTCTAGGTTAAGAGGCTCGTCCCTTGTTCCCTGTTTAGGATGTGGTTTCCGGCTTTCTCTTTTCAAATATTCTCACTTTGTTTTTTTTTGTTTGTTTTTTTTCAATTGGAGTAGGTAGATCTATCTATCGCCCGGTTCACACTCCACCCACGTCTGTTGAACAGGTTAAGAGGCTCATCCCTTGTTCCCTGTTTAGGATGTGGTTTCCGGCTTTCTCTTTTCAAATATTCTCACTTTGTTTTTTTTTGTTTGTTTTTTTTCAATTTGGGTAGGTAGATCTATCTATCGCCCGGTTCACACTCCACCCACGTCTGTTGAACAGGTTAAGAGGCTCATCCCTTGTTCCCTGTTTAGGATGTGGTTTCCGGCTTTCTCTTTTCAAATCTTCTCACTTTGTTTTTTTTTTGTTTTTTTTTTCAATTGGAGTAGGTAGATCTATCTATCGCCCGGTTCACACTCCACCCACGTCTGTTGAACAGGTTAAGAGGCTCATCGCTTGTTCCCTGTTTAGGATGTGGTTTCCGGCTCTCTCTTTTCAAATCTTTTCACTATTACGTAGCCCCCTGCACATCAGTGGCGTTACCGCCTTGCTTGGGGTGATACGATTAAAAAAAACTCTAGTACGACTTAATGAACTCTCATTGTTAACCATTTTAATAATGGCTGATTTACTACAGGTTGTAGGTAGATTACTACTGATAAAATCATAATACATCCAACTTTATACAAATGGCGGAAGTGAACGTCTCCGTTTCATTTTTATTAACCAAAATTTAACAAGAACTATATTGCATAGATCTGATCGCAAAAGTAAAGTTTAAAACTGAAAGTATAACATTACTTACTTCTGTGAAGCTCATTGAGTTTTTGCAAATATTCATCTCGTATTCTTTCCCACTGTTTATTTAACCGCGACAGCTTCTTCATGGCATATAATTTGGCTTGCTCAATGTCGTAAGCTAATTTTCTGTAAAACTCCTGCAAATAAATTTTGTTTACGTATTGTTGAATAAGATTTCTTTTAAACAGTATCTTCCAAGGCAAGGCGCTAAAGTTACTCAAACGCAAGGGGTTACAGGACGTTGAAGAATTAATAATGAGCGGAGAGAGGAAAGAATAATCAGAGGAACAGTAGATAGCGATTGACATTGTATTTAATTTTTTGCAAATTAAAGTTGAATGGAAAGCATGGAGCTGGAAGTGAGTTCCACAGGCGAGAACTGCGGTAGATGAAAACTGTTAGCATAAAATTTACGGTTGTATCTATTTAACTCAACTGTAATTTGATGAGATCTCAACGTCAGTCTAATATTGCGCTGAAAGTTGAGGTGCAATAGCGAAGGGCTTATTCGAACAATTATTATGAAAGCAATTTATAAAAAAGAATAGTTATAAGTCGTGATATCATGATTTAGATTTGTTAAGAAAACATGTCGTGGGGTGACCAGATATATGTGATGTGGCCTTGCCCATAATTTGCCACCGAAAGTAGTTAATTACATAAATATTTTTTAATGTAAAAGACAGCTTGAAAGACGTCAGAAGAACGTAAATGATGTTTTAATTTTCTAGAAAAGAGAACATGCTAACGAAGTATACAATGTGTTCGCTGCTACAGGGTGCAATGGATAAATTGACGTCTAAATTACGTAAAAATTAAAATAATATTGACATCTCATTTTAACAGATATATTTACCAAAATTACACAAAAGTACTTTGAACTACTAAAGAGTAAATTTATTCAATAAAATCACCATTGGCTTCAACCACGGCCTCCAGGTGACTTCGGAATCTCTTGCAACTCTTCTAGATGGTCTCTTTGTTTAAGTTGATGAATGCTGCCATAATCTTTGCTTTCAATTCATCTTTGGCGTTACAAAGAGTTTTGTTGGTCTCTCGCTCAAATGCGTCCCACTCATAATAATCCAGGAGTTCGCATTCTGGGGAGTTAGATGACCAGGTGTAAGGGTTGATCTAGTTGCAGACATTGTCTGAAAGCCATAACTGGATTTTTCTGCAAGTGTAGCATGGTGCAGAGTTCTGTTACCAGATATTGTGTTGTTCAGCAGCCACTCTCTTGACCCAGAGCAGCACTACCTCCTCAAGGTACTTGATGTAAGCCTGAGGCCTACACCAGCAAATTCGGTTGTTTTATTTTCTTATCAGATTAATCAGAGTGAGTTTTCTTAGCTTCCGCACCTTCGTAATCAGCATTAGACTCATCTAACTCTTTCTAATTCCTCAGGTTGAAATTAAAACGCTCTGAAATGTTCGTATTAGAATTTTCAGTGTGAATACCATGCTGTACAGTATGCCGTTTCCAAATTTCTGGCAGGGTGAGTTAAGTCATGATGCTTTTTTTTTCACAGACGGTGCCCAACTGACCCTACTATACTGTGCAATCTAGAAAATCAAAAGCAAACAACGCACATGTGCGAAATTAAATATATAAAATGTTACAATTTACCCATTGCATCCTCTCTCTCTCTCTCTGTCTCTTTATATATATAAAGTTTAACATTTCGAAGGAGAACAACCCTTAAAACAACCCTTATATATATATATATATATATATATATATAATGTAGAACAACCTTAGAACAACCCTTATATATATATATATATATATATATATATATATATATATAATGTAGATATTAGTCTAGATACCTCTACTCCATTGCCAAAAATACAGCATATCATGATGTTTAAAGGGCTTAAACTTAATAAAAATGTTTTATCATCAAAATGCTTATGTTATTATTTAGAGGAAAGATCAAATTTTGTTGTCATTATTTAAAAAAAAAAATTTAATCCTTTCCAACACGTTCGAAATTTCAATAAAATTTCTTCTTTTTTTTTTTTTTTGTTTTTCGTCAGCGATTCACGTTGTGTTTACGTAATTGACTATTAACCAAAATGTAATATTACGCAAGTCGTTTTTTTGGCGTTGAAAGACACGTTAATTTGAAAATTCTTGCAAAAATCAAGAAAGTGTCTGATTTTTATGAATTTTTTATGACTTATTTAAAAATGAATAAAATTATTTATGCAATTATCATTTTAAAAAATCTTGGTAAAACTATTATTTTTATATCTGTTATCCCTCACTTCAATTAATTGCATAAAACTTCTAGAAATGCATTTACTATGCCAAATTTTTATTTAGTAGTTAAATGCAGGACTCATTGGGGAATGTAAATCATGTAATTTCTTTTTTAATTATCGGATCATTTTCCGAGAATCTGCTCCGAATAGTAAAATCAAAAATGCATTAAGACTACTTTTTATTGTAGATATTTTTTTAATTGATTTTATAAATAATATAATTTTAGGATATAATTTACTGAAGAAGAAAAAATTTCGATGAATAATGAATTTTTAAAAGAATCATTGTAATTTTATTCTTTGCTAAGTAAAATGTCAAACATCTTTTTAAATTTCTTCTAGTTACTTAGTTTCTTCGGTTATTAATTCATTAAAATAGACTTTATTTACAAATCGAAAATTCATAAGCCTTATATAAATCATTTAGAATTAAGACTTTTAAAAATTTTTTATTTATTTTGTTAAACTGCACATTTTTTCTTTTACGATGGAATCTTATAAGACATGTATCATTAAAAGGTCAAATGTTTTAAGGGTTGTTCTCCTTCGAAATGTTAAACTGGTTTATGTCAACTTTTAGTCACCATAGTTCCAAATTGATTGATAGGTGCTGTCATCGCCTACTTGATAGGTCAACGAGTCAGACGTTTGTGATTAAGTCGAATTGGTTTCATTCACTTACGCATAAATATCCTGGAGAAACGTATTAATTAATCTCATCTCCTTCCAGCTATGAGTTGACTAGCAGGACAGATTGTGTTCTATAGCCTCGTTTTCCAACCGGTCTAACGCAGAAAGTAATGGCAACCTAATGGGGGGAAATCTTCTGCCTAGTCAGTCATGTTCCGAAAGAAACATGATCACCAAAGCGTGTATCACATATAGCAATTAACTGACTGATATGGGTAAAAGGATTGAATAGGAGAACAGATTGGGTTCTGTAGCCTTGGTTGGCAACCGGTCTAGCGCAGAAAGTAATGGCAACGTAATGCAGGAAAATTTTCTGCCTAGTCAGTCATGTCTTGAAAGAAACATGATCACCCAAGCGTGTATCACGTATGGCAATTAACTGACTGATATAGATAAAAGGATTGAATAGGAGAACAGATTGGGTTCTGTAGCCTTGGTTGGCAACCGGTCTAGCGCAGAAAGTAAAAGCAACCTAATGGGGGAAAATCTTCTGACTAGTCAGTCATGTTCCGAAAGAAACATGATCACCAAAGCGTGTATTACATATAGCAATTAACTGACTGATATGGATAAAAGAATTGAATAGGAGAACAGATTGGGTTCTGTAGCCTTGGTTGGCAACCGGTCTAGCGCAGAAAGTAATGGCAACCCAATGCGGGAAAATCTTCTGCCTAGTCAATCATGTCTCGAAAGAAACATGATCACCCAAGCGTGTATCACGTATGGCAATTAACTAACTGATGATCATATTAAACGATATTTAGCTAATATTAAAGATCTTTAGCCAATATTAAACGATCTTTAGCTAATATAAAAAGAACAGTACACACCCATCTTACAAAAGCAGCGCTAAATAATTTATTTCCTAGAGAATTTCTTCATCACTCCTCATAAGAATGATGTCATTTTGATATAGCACCGGACATTTTCTGAAATGTGTTTTACTCAATTTATTCATGCATATGTAGAGGTTTTGTGCATACATACCTGATATAGTTGATTGTATTCAGTCATTGCTTCTCTCATCTTTGGAATAATCATGCTGTAGTAATACGTAAATGCTTCACGGATCTGATTCTCATAGTAGCTTACAAACGGCCCCAGGCGAGATTCTAAGTCATAATAAAGTTTTAACAAATGACTAAAGACTGTTTTAAAATTAAGATAATTGCGGTCATACATTTCTTTGACGTGCTGAAGCATTTCCAAATTCTCGCGATAAATTTCATTAAACTCCCTCGACATGTAATAATTAATATCATTAATTTCTTCCTGATAAGCTCTCTGAAAAGCGTTTTTCAATTCTTCACTTTCTTCGGACATTGTTAGATAGAAGTTATGCATCATAGTCTTCATCTCGTTTGTATTCTCCAACATTTTTCTATATAAATACTCCTATATATATAAAAAAGAGAAAAAAGAAATTAATTATGCTATTGTTAAGAGAAAAGATCATATTTTGTTGTCATTATTTAAAAAAAAAAAACATACGCGAAATTAAATATATAAAATGTTACAATTTATCTATTGCATCGTGTATCGCTCATTCAGTAATGAATTAGATCACACTAACTCCTGAATTATGATACATCATACGCTAAAAGTCTGCCTCCTTCTACCGAGCGCCCTTAGCTCAGAGTTAGAATCGCCGACTCACGCCAAGTCGGTTGGGTTTCTATCCTAGGTAAAAGCAATCGGATGTCTAACCGTACTGAAGAGCTGTAATCCAGCGAAACAGATCTGTCTGCAGATAACTATATATATATATATATATATATATATATATATATAGTCATATCAGTTTATATATATATATATATATATATATATAAACTTATTTATAAATGGAACTTTGTGCGTGTGTGTGTATGTCTGTGTGTCTGTGTGTCTGTGTGTCCCCGTTACCTATAGACTCCGAAACGGCTGAACCGATTTTCTTGAAAATTTACACAGTTGTACTATAAGTGTCTGCGAGTGTTCTTAGCTAGGGTTTGTGTCGAGCTACCCCCCGATAAATATCGAAAATCGATAATCGAAAAAATCGGGTTATACAAGGAGTGGTCCGATTTTAATCAAATTTCATACACTCATAGACAAAGACATAAGAAACGATATTCAGAAGTTTCAAGGTTGCAGTTCTTACAATAGTGCAGAAAATCGATAATATATATATATAAAAGGCAAGATACCGGGTCTGATCCAAATCAGTTTTTCAGCCCTTTTATTTTAGTTTTTGCTTCGAGTTTGGCTCTAAGTAGGTATAATTGTAGTTCTTAGTCTCAGCCATGATGCCATTTACTTAGAGGACTTATTTAGCCTTCAAAATTCAGTTTACGACGAAAAAAACTTATTAGATATCGATACCAGGAAATCAAAATTTGACTTACATCCATTCATTTGTCTTTCAGTCTACGGTTTCGCTTTAACTGGAAACAACTATTGCTTTTTAGTCTTTCGTGCCAACGTCCAAAGAGTCTGAGCTCCAGGACCATGGATTAGTTTTAAAGTTTTCATTACACCCGAGCAATGCCGGGCTATACTGCTAGTATATATATATTTAAATATAAAATGTAGATATTAATCTAAATAACTCAACTCAGTTGCCAAAAAACAGCATATCATGATGTTAAAAAGGCTCAAACTTAATGCAAACAAAGTTTTATCATCAAAATGTTTATGCTGTTATTAAGAGGAAAAATCAAATTTTGTTGTCATTATTTTTTTTAAAAATTTAATCCTTTCTAACACGTTCGAAATTTCAATAAAATTTCTTCTTTTTTTTTTGTTTTCTGCCAGCGATTTTATGCTATGTTTACGTAATGTGACTATTAAGCAAAATATAATATTACGCAAGTCGTTTTTTTGGCGTTGAAAGACACATTAATTTGACAGAATTCTGACAAAATTTTGCCAGTCATCAGCTGTCACCAAAATTTTGCTGGTGTTTTCGAAAATACAACACAACAGTTATGTACACATTGTCCAATTATACCCGCGTTTTAAAGTGTGTGTTTTTTTTTTCAATCTGTCTATCCTTCTGTTCAAAAGAAATACAAACATCAGACGAATTTTAACAAATGTAAGCGTCCACACTCAAAGCAACATTTGGAGTTTCGGATCTTTGTACTCTCGAAAACACTCACAGAAGAAGAAAACCCTGTTGATTGTGCAACAACATAAGTCAAGTTAATTCTGTAAAAAATTAAAAGAGAAACAGCACCATTTCTTCAGAAGGTGGCAATTGCACTGATTCCAATTTGCCTAATATACCAAACATGACTTGATTTATGTGACTTGCACAACGGATAAACTAAATACAATATTCAATGGACAGAGATATGACATCAGATACAAGAATGTAATATCAATGGAGCTTGCAAAATATTTTATTACAAACAACTGTAATTTTAACAAGCATATTCAGGTGTAGATTCTGAGAAAATATTCAGAATCTACTGACCTTTTGATCCTTAAAACTCATGAGAATAGTTATGTATGCAAATTACTAACCCACTGGCCTGCTAAAATGAACGGAATCGCAGGAGAGTTCCATAACATTTAAACTAAGTTGTTTGATTAAATACTCTTAGTAACTCAGGGGAAAATTCTAAGATGAACCTGATCACCGTCATATTGGGCACGTTTTATTAACTTTCACGATGGCAACCTTCCATTCGTTTCGAGCAGGACAGCCTTTTTTTTTTATCATTACAAAAGAAACGTTTTTACAAAGATTTATTATTCTTTTGTAGATTTATATATTTTTTTATGCTTATGAAAGATATAATTTGAATGAAACAGGCATTCTGTTGAAATATTGTTTAACATTGTCAAAT
>JBBBDQ010000236.1:802500-887500 GCA_037127315.1 Ascarosepion bandense | reverse complement strand
ATTATTTATATTTTTTAGACACTGTTATTCATATTTTTATTGTCATATTCACGAACCATCTACCCCAGTCATCGAAATGAAGGGTTTGGTTCAACATTTCACTCGCCTGAAAAAAGTCGGAGTGTACAACAGCTGAAACCTCGTGAATTTACTAATTACGATGAGGATGACAGTCCGAAAAAAAAAAATATATATATGTGTGTGTGTGTGTGTGTGCGTGCGTGTGTGTGTGAATTGTTTGAACATTATTTCTTATCAATACTCGTATTTAAGTAGATATTCTGTTTTTAATTTGCGATAAATTTTTATTACGAAAATGTGTCATTCGGCAGGGATTCGAACCTGCGACCATCTACATAGGGAAGCTACCATTTGATCTGGCAACGTCTTAGATCTGGGTTGCAGGTTCGAATCCTGCCGAATGACACACATTTTCGTAATAAAAATTTATCGTAAATAATCAGGCCAGTAGATATAAATATATAATACTGTTTAATTAAAAACAGAATATTTAAATACGATTATCGATAGAAAATAATGTTCAAGCAATTAATTTCAAATTGTTGGTTGTTTATAACCAAGTTTCGTTAAAATTATATATATATATATATATATATATATATATATATATATATATATATAAACATCGAAATTAGCATTAAAATAAGGATATCTGGTCAAATCAATAGAGGCAACACGTACTATTATAAAAATTATTGATATTAACTTACGTTTAGTTCGATAACTATATCTGGTTTCCATTCCATTTTTCCATGCAGAAGATTTGAATCATCAAGTTTGAAATCCATTCGTGCATCCGTCATCTTTTCATAATCGTTCATGCGGAAGGCTTCGACCATCACCATTTTGTTTGTCATAAGATTTCCATCGATGCGATAATATTTCTCTGGCCTCTCTAAAATATGGAGAAGAAAAAAAGAAATTAATATTCAATATGGTCTCCATGCCACAGGCTTAGACGAAAGCTATAATAAAAGTTATCAATGAATGACGCAGAAAGGAAAACGAAACGCACTGTAATCATTCAAACCTTTATTTCGGTCAATGGGGTTCGATTGTTCTTGTTCAAGGAGTTATGCTACTTCCAAATATATTAGTTATTTCCATTTAACTTGTTATGTTGTGTGTAAGAGAATTATTGAGTAAATAAATACCAACAACGGAAATATAGTAAATTGATATATTACCAGGAGAAATAGTATTTACAAAAGTGGTTTTTTAGTTGTAAACAGGAACAAGGGTTTAGTAACGTGTATTCGTCATAAGACGTAGTCTGATAATAGCATACTTCCGGTTCACTACCAGAAATACTCGACTGACTTGTTAGTCGGCTGACTCGTTCTCGAGACTGGTTACTCGTTACTGATCCCCGAGGTTTTTCCACTACTACTTTATGTAGTGATCGGAATAGTCCATTATAGTAGAACACAGGTGGAGAGCACCCCAACATAACTCAACTTTCTAAATGATTGTTCGTCACTACTGTCGCCAGGTATTGAACTCACAATTCTTTGAGACAAGTCCCTGGATCCAAATAACACTTTTATCTACTGGGCCATGTGTTCTTGCTTTTTTTTATATTTTACTTGTACAAGGTACGGCAGAAATACCTCCCACATAATAGTAGACATAAGCTATGGATTACGACACAAATATCTTCCACAATAGCTACAAACTTAGACAATGTAAATATGGCGATAAATAACTGAGCAGTATAATAGAGCGCGGGTAGTATAATGGCTATTGGTGCTGTAAGTGACAAGTTTAATTTCCACCCGAGCCGTTTCTTTCATCGCGATTATGTAATTGAGGAAGGCATGAATCCATCATTCTCCAACTATGAATTAAATGGCACGGCAGACTAGCATCTCTTGCCTTAAAGCAGAAACCAGTCTATGAGAAGGAAAACACCAAACTATCCAGAAGATTATTGGGCTCTTTTAAGCTACTTTGACCTAGACACAATGACTGCTGCTATGGCGGCAGTAAAAGTGGTGCCCCTAACACCCTAATGGGTTAGAGGACTTTAACTAAATAAAAGCAGGACTAGATCTCCCTAGACTTGGACTTGATCGAGAAAAAATTACCCACATAGATTAAATATAAAGGGTTCTGTTTAAAACTCTCTAAAGGTTACCCGGACCAAAAAACTCTAGATTGAAGGTAACAATAGCCGAAACGGTGTGATAACAACAAAGATGAGGACCGTCGTCTATATGTAAATGATTTTTAGGCGTGTAGTTACACCGGTCGACATCTTTTCAACCTAAATGTTGTTGGGCAATGGGCACATGTTTCTGGGCTAAGTTTTTGCGCTGAATCTGAAAATAAAGTCCATTTTGCTCCATCATATTACGTTTTCTCAGTACATATGTGATCGATACCGACTTAGCAGACCGCCTGCAGTCTGTCTCTCACCGGCGAGACGTGGCTTCCCTGTGTCTCTTCTATAAATACTTTCACGACTTCTGCTCCGATGAACTTAGATCACTGGTGCCCCCTAGGTTCGAATTTGCACGAGATACTAGATTAGCAACTAGATCCAACCCTTTTACAGTGAAACCGATAAAATGCAACCGCAACTTCTACTCCAACAGTTTCTTTTCTCGCACTTCCCGACTGTGGAATTCCCTTCCACAAGACTGCTTCCCCGACGGCTACAATCTCCAGGAGTTTAAATGTAAGGTCAATAGACACCTCCTAACAAACTCACTTCAATTCTTTCAAACACTCTTCCCAACTATCTATCACCCCGCTTCTGACATTTCCTATATCTAACCACTCATTCTATTTACCTTCCCCTATGTAGCCCCAAGCGCAATAGTGGCAGTGGAATGCCTTGCTTGGGGTGAAATGATTAAAAAAAATATATAATTTCCATTTTGCTTAAAATAGGCCAAAATGCATAACTCAAAGCGATATGCCATGACTTAAATATGCAAGTGACATAGTTGAAACATTTCGTTTCGTGTTAAAATGATTTAACATTCAAGAAAAAGCATCCAAATAACTTTCAAAATTAATTCTAAGCTGTATGAGCCATGTCTTGAAGGCTGTCACAATGCGTTGAATGTAATAAAGGAAGGTCGGGAGGTGATTGTATGACCTATTTATTAAATCTATTCAATCGATGTTTCGAGACTATAATCTCATCATCAGAATGGCAGAGAAATCTTCAGACTGTCCGCGTTTCGTCGTTGTCCATCTATGAATGGCTAGCTTTAATTCTAAGCTATTTCAGTTCAGATAAATTGACCAGAAAATGCTTGATTTTATGAGAGATATTTCACTGGAAAATGTTCTTGTGCCCTCAATATTCTTAGCTTTGTGATTCTGTTTCTTCTCGACTTTTCATAGATCTTCTTTAAAAGCCATTCAAAAACAGCGATTTTAGTTTTTAATAGTAGTTTTCATTTTAATCCTGAAACCGTCATAATATTTTATCATATCAATTGAATTTACATCGGTCTGGTATTGTTATGCAGTTTCTACTTAACATGCAGAGGAACATTGATAAATAAGCGTTGTTAGGGTGCTTGGTGAGTGTATATTAGATAAGCAAGATTAGGATTTTCTTTATCATCGCTTAAAATAGCCACCAAACGCCTGATAGGCATGGCCAACTAGGCAATGTTTCTACACATCCCCAACACTACTAGCATCCTGTTTGACCTAAAAGTTTATAAAGGGCAGTTTGACATAATAGAAAAGTGATTTGTTCGCTTTTTTGGCATGCCTTTATTTGCTTTTGTACTCATCAAAATTCTTACTCCATGGGGATAAAATTTAACAGGTAGGCCAATTGTTTTTCTACTGATGTTGGTTGGTTGGGTTTTATGGCATATCAACCTCGGGGGGTCATTTATTGCCAACTAAATTTTTATCTATTTATTGCTGGTAATACCTTTTTCTTTCAACAATTTATTGTTGTGTTTTATATAAGTTTTTGTGTCTAGTAATACTTTTTTTTTTCAAGTATCAAGATTCATTGGGATTTGTTTTTAATGGCAAGGTCCCCAAGTCCTACCCTGTTATTTAACCCATAACTGGAGGGAAGGGATGGATTAATACCTTTCCCAAGGGTACCAGTGCTTAAGTGAGTGCAGAGTATTCAACTGGAATTCGAACTCGGCTCACCGATTTCTCTTTCCGAGCCGACATCCACTGCACCACAACGCACATCCTTCACTATACGCTTACAGCACCTGGTATTCCCAAGCGGTCACCCATCTAAGTTCTACTGATGAAAACTTTTTTGAAAACATTTTCTGAACTGAAAATGATGAAAATGCATTCTTTAGGTTATTAGGATATTTTTTTTACAAGTTAACTTAACCTGAAAACGTTTAAGGTTGGTTTTACATGGCCCCTGATTCTTGATTCCCAGTCAACTTTAATTCTTCGAAAATTTAAATGCAATTTTAATCGTTATCTTCCGTTTTCTTAATACTTTGTTTTTCATATTTTCTCACATTTCGTCTTTATTGCATTACTTAGGGTGAAATTATTTTAAAAAATATATAAATATTCTTAAATTAAGAAAATATCAAGCTTAACCTATCACCATTCAGTTAACTGTATGTTTCAACTCATATTGACGCGAAGATAAAAACACAGATGCTTATCTAATGAAAGACTTACTATCATCGTAGTCCACTTGAATTTTCAGATTCTTTCGTGACGGAGATAAATTAATGTAAGCTTCCATCGGTTTTCCAGATCCTTCCTGCATTTTGGTGGAAATTTCGTAATCACCTTCCATAACATAATGACCAGTGATTTCTAGAGAGTGACCTGGAGATCGCATCTGAAAAATAAATAAATAAAAAAAATAGTCATTATATTTTTTTCACTCAGAAGCCTCATGTTTGGATATTTTCCTCTACTTAAAGAGGACCACCATATTGCTATGTTTTCTTTAGAGTATCTCAAACATCTGTTATAGAAGATATTTTGCGTACGTAAGACCATTCTATGAAAAAGCAACAGAAAAGAGAACTGAAAGGTAATGCCATATCCATCTTCCTTCGTGAAAGACGAACAATTTCCTCACATGGAGAGCCACAATGACGTTTTAGGAAAAATATGAACTAAAAGGGCACGTATATTTCCAATCTGAGTCAGACGGCTGAAACTTATGGAACATATTATGAGGAAAGAAAGTTTGGAGAATCTAATACTGATAGGATATATTAAAATCAGAAGCGATAGAGGAAAACAGTGAATATTCTATCTGTTGTGGGGTTCTCCCTTGTCATAAAGATGGCTCGTCCAGAGTATACTTATACTACTGTTATAGAAGCGAGACGGGAGAATGTCGCGTTTTCACGCGGTATTTCTTTTGACACTGTCAGCTCTCTGCCTTTCGGGCGGAGAGCATTAACCCAGTCGTGGCTCCGCCGAAGGGTAGAGTCACGACTGGGCAAAATTAGACAGCTATTTATGGTTGGGTCATACGGCCCGGAGGTCACACATAAAAAGGACAAGAGGGACAGTGGAAAACAGCTAGTAACTTACCGAAAGAGCTCGTGTAAATGGTTGGCAGAACGGATTAGGAGAAATAGCAAAATGACAAACCTTACTAAGAAATACCAAGGACAGAAAGTTGTGGAGAACCATATCACCCACGTCCTGAAGTGTTGTGGGGTATCCCCTTTTTCATGCAGACGGACACGTACGGAGTATACTTATACTCCTGCTATATAAGTGAGACGGAAGATACCGAGGTTTCACGGAGAATACAGCATTAGTAGTTCATAGTAGCTCTGCGCTCCACTCAGCGAGAAGATTATTACGCAGCACTCGTCAGCTTCCGACGTGGACATACTAAATATACTACGGCTTCATTTCAGAGACTTTTTTTTTTAATCATATCACCCCGAACAAGGCGGTAACGCCACTGATTTTCAGGGGGCTACGTAAGAGTGAAAAGATTGGAAAAGAGAAAGCCGGAAACCACATCCTAAACAGGGAACAAGGGATGAGCCTCTTCACCTGTTCAATAGACGTGGATGAAGTGTGAACCGGGCGATAGTTTAGTCTATCTACTCCAATTGAGAAAAAAAAATGAAAAAGAAAAAAAGAAAAGTGAAAAGATTGGAAAATAGAAAACCGGAAACCACATCCTGAACAGGGAACAAGGGATGAGCCTCTACACTTGTTCAATAGACCTGGGTGGAGTGTGAACCGGGCGATAGTTTAGTCTATCTACTTCAATTAAACTTGTGTATATACTTCTTACTAACTCGTATTCCTGGACTACTAACCTTCGTTCAAGTCTGCATCCTTACGTTAATACACTTATTTTTCTATCTCAATTTCTGGTTGTTTTTCTTTTCTTTTTTTTTTAATCGTATCACCCCGAGCAAGGCGGTAACGCCACTAATGTGCAGGGGCTACGTAATAGTGAAAAGATCGGAAAAGAGAAAGCCGGAAACCACATCCTAAACAGGGAACAAGGGATGAGCCTCTTAACCTGTTCAATAGAGGTAGGTGGAGTGTGAACCGGGTGATAGATAGATCTATCTACTCCAATTGAAAAAAAAAAAACAAAGTGAGAAGATTGGAAAAAAGAAAGCCGGAAACCACATCCTAAACAGGAAACAAGGGATGAGCCTCTTAACCTGTTCAATAGACGTTGTTGTTGTTCATTATTTGTGCGAGTCCCATTCCCGTGATGCACAGCATGAAGGAACATGGTAGAAAGAAAAAGAAAAAAGGATGGGGGTGAGGAGAAGAAGAATTGCATTAATCTTACATATTCTTATTGGTATCATCTTTATCTATCTTTTTATAGGTCATCTTTTGAGACGTATGTGATCATAACTTCTCTTTTGCTATTCTACATATTTTTTTAACATTTACCATCGCTTTTTGCTATTGTTATGCCATCATTCTAACTGTTTCACTCTGCTTCTTTTGTCTTCAATATCTCCTGTGAGTGTTAAATTCTCTCTGACGTCTTTCCTCATTTATATGCCCCGGATATTACAGCTGTCTCTTTTAATTGTATTGAAAAGTTTCCTAATTGATTCTATTTTTCTTAAGACCTCTTTGCTGCTCATGTGTTCTGTATTGTATTGCATTATTATTATTATTATTATTATTATTATTATAGAAAATCACTTGATTACCATTTGATCACATAAGGTGCTGTCAAAAAATGCCGAGGAAACGTAAGGCGCAAAATTCATTCCACAAGAAAAGTAAAAACTAGATATTCATCCCTTGGTGGAATTTTTTTTTTAATCATGTCACCCCGTGTGGTAACGCCACTGATGTGCAGGGGGCTACATAGGAGAGAAAAGATTGGAAAAGACAAAGCCGGAAACCGCATCCTAAACAAGAAATAAGAGATGAGCCTCTTCACCTGTTTAATAGACGAGGGTGGAGTGTGAACCGGGCGATAGTTTAGTCTATCTCCTCCAATTGAAAAAAAAGTGAGAAGATTGGAAAATAGAAAACCGGAAACCACATCCTAAACAGGAAACAAGGGATGAGCCTCTTCACTTGTTCAATAGACGTGGATGGAGTGTGAACCGGGCGATAGTTTAGTCTATCTCCTCCAATTGAAAAAAAAAGTGAGAAGATTGGAAAAAAGAAAACCGGAAACCGCATCCTAAACCGGAAACAAGGGATGAGCCTCTTCACCTGTTGAATAAACATATGACCCTGAGATATTGTGAATAGTCCGGTGATACGTTAGTACACATGTTTTCATCCGATCACCGAAGTTAAACCCGTCAGTACTCAGATGCGTGACCGTTGTGGAATACCCAGTGCTGTAAGCTACGCGACAGGCCTGATAAGCGGGCGATGGACATAATCTCGCTATTTGTACTAAAAGAATACCTTTATATGGGGAGGTCGCAAGATCTATTTTTATTATGATTTCACCCAGACAAGGTAGGATTAAAAGAATGTCTTCCGACTTGTAGGTCAATTGGAGTAGATAGACTAAACTATCGCCCGGTTCACACTCCACCCTCGTCTATTGAACAGGTGAAGAGGCTCATCTAGAAACGCATTTACATACCGAGATTTTATTGTAGTTCAAGTAGCCTGTGAGACACCTGGATGTGCATTGTGGTGCGGTGGATATCGGCTCAGAAAGAAATCGGAGAATCGAGTTCGAACTCCAGTTGAACTCTTTGCATTCACTTACGCGAAAATACTCTTGGGAAAGGTATTAATCCGTCTCTTCTCCCTTCAGCTAAGGTTTTGATTAGGATGACAGATTGGATTCTATAGCCTTGATTGGCAACCAGTCTACCGCAGAAAGTAATGGCAACCTACTGTGGGAAAATTTTTTACCCGGTCAGTCATCTCTCGAAAGAGACATGATCACTCAAGCATTTATCACGTATGGAAATTAACTGACTGAATGTAAGACTAGGCGAAACGCTAATATCTGAAAAGGCTCTTCAAATTCTCCGAATATTTCTATGACACATCTTAGAGAAAATCATATCGAACATTACCTGCATGCTGACTTCATTGTTGTTTTTGTCTAAATATGCCATCCAATTGGTATTCCGGTTTCCATACTTCATGTCCATACTGACTGTCTGCTTGTTGTTCAGTTCAAACATACGGAAGGTCGTCAGCCAGTTAAGATTACTTTTAGGGTGCATTATGGCCATTGTTAGGGTGTATTTTCTATTGTCGTCCTTCAGAAGTTCCGTTTGTGCCGTGAGAATGTTATTCGGATTCTGGTTCATGCTAAACTCGGTTCTGATTTTGAATAACGTGTCACCTTTCAGCAAATCAAGTTCCGTCTTTAATCGAACACCCTGGGAAAAGAAATAAAAAAAGATGGTCAATGACGTTGACTGAAAATGAACAAGTAATCGAACTCACAGGACGGATAGCGGGAAAGAGAGACAGGGGAAAGCAGCACGAGACCTACATGATAGGCCTGAGCAAATGGATGGCAGAGCGAGATTTGGGAGGGATACCAAGAGGAAGAATGTTGAGAGCGACAGGAGACAGAGCCAAGTGGAAGTCCATGATCGCCTACGTCCTGAAGGGACACGGTACATGAAGAATAAGAAATAAATCTAAAAGACATTCCTGCATGTCTAATTAAGAGGTGGATTCATACCTAATCAGAATTCAATGAACAAATAAATTAAATTGTGGATATAAAGTGGGGGATCTGTTCTCTGTCATAATCAATATATAAACCGATCCCTCACTTCGTCGCCACGCTAGTTTCTATCCCTTTCTATTCTAGATTTATGGGCTTGAGCAAATGGATGGCAGAGCGAGATTTGGGAGGGATACCAAGAGGAAGAATGTTGAGAGGGACAGGAGACAGAGCCAAGTGGAAGTCCATGATCACCTACGTCCTGAAGGGACACGGTACATGAAGAATAAGAAATAAATCTAAAAGACATTCCTGCATGTCTAATTAAGAGGTGGATTCATACCTAATCAGAATTCAATGAACAAATAAATTATAATGTGGATATAAAGTGGGGGATCGGTTCTCTGTCATAATCAATATATAAACTGATCCCTCACTTTGTGGTCACGCTAGTTTCTATCCCTTTCTATTCTAGATTTATGGGCCTGAGCAAATGGATGGCAGAGCGAGATTTGGGAGGGATACCAAGAGGAAGAATGTTGAGAGGGACAAAAGACAGAGCCAAGTGGAAGTCTATGATCGCCTACGTCCTGAAGGGACACGTCACATGAAGAAGAAAAATCGGAATGCTACGCCATAATAGGCAAATCTACGGGTAATTACAGAACAGTAACTCGTACTTACTATATACTTACTATCTTAATCATATATACCCAACCAATTGTTAATTTTAAGATGTAGCTATACTAGCATTATGATTATAAATATTTTTTACCTTATTCAGTAATACATATATGTAAGTGTGTATGCAAGTGTATATGTTTATAAGGATATGTGCAAATATATATTATGTAAATTTTATATGTAAGTAATGTGCAAGTATAAGTGTGGGTATATATGCTTATGTTAAAATGTATGTATACAGATAAAAATATGTGCAAGTGCATATATATACTTGTGTATGTATATGTATATGTATGCAAGCGCTATATATATATATATATACATACACATTATATATATATATATATATATATATATATATATAACAACAAAATATAGATGGAGGGCAGTGAAAAACCGTCTTCGAAGGCACTAAGCAACAAAAGTGCTCAATACTATCCTGAGGAAGTAGAGCAAAAATACACTTACAATTGTTTGTGATCCGTATCTCACTACCCAGGTTTCGACCGTTAGGTCTCTTCAGGCGTAGACACGGAAAACCGATGGCTGTTGCTCCTAATTATAAACACCGGATGGAAGGGTAGTAGTAGGAGAGGAGCAAACAATTGCAAGTATATATATATATATATATATATATATATATATATATATATGTGGGTGTGTGGGTGTGTAAGAGTGGATGTATGCGTTTTAATATGTATATATGGGTGCATATACATGTAAGTATTTACGTGCTTAAAAACAAGCGGGTGTGCATGTAAGGGTTTATATGCAAATAGGTATATAATTTAAGTTCCTCCAATGTTTTCATATAATACTCATGTAATTTCCCATTTAAGGCTCTATACATTCTAAGCCTTTTTTTTAAATTGTTTTTCTATTATTTTATATTTAAAGTATTATTATTTTCATTATTTAAATTTCAAGTTTTTCAAAATTTTTCTTATTATTTTTAAAAATAATAATAATTATTATTATTATTATTTTATTCTAATTATTAATAATAATAATATTCAGTTTTTTATATTTATTAATTTTTATGATCATTAACTTTGTTACCATGCTACAATATTCTAAAGATTAATATTAATATTATTGTCATTAAATCGAAACAAATATATTTATAAGACGAAGATATTATTTTTGCAATCAAAATTAACATAAAAGTCTAACAATTCAGTTTGAAAATGCTAGACTCTAAGAAAAATAATTTTGTTTATAAATACAACATTGTAACCATAACATCCGAATATCTGACTCCCTCTCTCAACAACAAAATGTTTTCCTTCTTCCTACCCCCAACCACTATTCTTTCGTCTGGATAAATCTAACCCATTCATTTTTGAAAAAAATTCGGTTCGATGAGCTGATTATTTTTAAATATTCATGAAATAAATTATCACCGATGGATTTATAAATGTGTCCAATTTATTTTCATTCTTCATATATATATATATATATATATATAGGTAAAGAGAATCAACAGTTTTACAATTCCAAGTTCTCTGGCATTTCCTTTTTTTAAAAAGGTGCTCAATACAATGACAATTGTAGAGCATAAGTTAGATCAAAAATATAAAATGTTTTCTTTCTTTCTTCGTCTTTTTTTTTGCTTTTTTGTTTTAGAAAATGTTGGGACATGGAGAAAGCTGAAAGAAAAATTTTGTAATAATAATAGATACATCAGCAAAAATAGGGTCTAGAGGTGGGTGTTAAAAATTAGGTTAACACTTTGGCTGTTAAGATAGAAAGAAGGAATGTATTCTCCAAAAGTATAAAATTCTTTTCAAATTTAAAGTGAATCTCTATTCTGATTAGTTAAATTGAACACACACACACACACACACACACACAAATTTTTATGTCTTCCCATATCTATAAATAACAAACGTATTGTTTCTTATATACAAATCTACCATCTGCCCGTGTATTGAATATTGCTGCCATATCTGATCGGGTGCCCCTGCTGCTCTCCTTGGGCTTCTTGACAAAATACAAAGGAGGATCTGTAACGTGGTTGATACTGACTTGGCAGACCGGCTGCAGCCGCTTTCTCACCGGCGTGATGTGGCTTCCCTGTGCCTCTTCTACAAGTACTTTCATGGTTTCTGCTCCGATGAGCTTAGATCACTGTTGCCGCCTAAGCAGGAATTTACACGAGATACTAGATTAGCAACTAGTTAAACAAATAAGATGTAACCGTAAATTCTACTCCAACAGCTTCTTTTCTCGCGCTTCCCGCCTGTGGAACTCCCTTCCACAACTCTGCTTTCCCGACAGTTACAATCTCCAGGTGTTTAAATGTAGGTTCAATAGACACCTCCTATCACACTAACTCCCATCTATTCTCAGAACACTCTCATCTACCCAACCCTCATTCTCAGTATCCTTACCCGCCTATCACCCACCCTCTGACATTTCCTATATTTAATCAGCCTTTCTCCACTCTACGTAGCCCCCTGCGCAGTAGTGGCAGTGACATGCCTTGCTCGGGGTGAAACGCTTATAAAAAAATAAAAAAAAATTCAAATGAAAATCATTTTCACAACTATGGTCTAATATTGCTTGATGACGAGATAGAAATCTCGAAAAATAGAAATTTCCGTGTCGCAATGTATTTTTAATCTAAAAACAAATTTAATTATATGACTATATACAGCATTTTCTATACCCAACATCAACATCAAATTACACCCACCACACCTCACCTGCGACAGCCAAAATATAATATATTTTCTCTTCTGCTCTATATGTCCAAATAGTGGATATATTGGTAAATCTGGAAACAGTTTTAGATTCTGTTTTAATAATCATAAACTAAGTATACGCCAAAACAACCCTTATTCCCCCATAGCTGAACACTTCAATCAACCAGGACACACATTAGAAAACTGCAAATGTTTACTGATAGATTCCGATTTTAGTTCTACATACTCACGCAGAAAGAAAGAAAAATACTGGATTTTAAAATTAAATACATATAGGCTAGTGTTAAATAGGGACTTAGATATTTTGAATCTTTATAAATATTTCAATAGTTAAATATTTTAGATACACTTAAAAAATTTTCTTTAAAACA
Organism: Ascarosepion bandense; assembly: GCA_037127315.1. Taxonomy (NCBI): domain Eukaryota; kingdom Metazoa; phylum Mollusca; class Cephalopoda; order Sepiida; family Sepiidae; genus Ascarosepion; species Ascarosepion bandense. The sequence continues at coordinate 874,628 of JBBBDQ010000236.1, read as the reverse complement.
ACATTTAAAGGTATTATTACAGTTAGGTTTATGTTTAAAAATATTCAAACTCTATTGCTTTCTACATCACGTGATGTACACATCTCGCGACGGACGCTTCTATTTTAAATTTGAAAATCATTTGTTTCTGATAAAAGGCCGAGGCCGGTCTGAAATATCAATGATGTAGAAAGCAATATAGTTTGAATATTAATTAATAATAATAGAAATAAATAAATGCTGTCAAAAAATACATTTTTAACTTACAATTTTTTAGTAGTTTTTCCTATACATATTAAGACAGCATACGTGTATCATCATTATGCTATATATATATATATATATATATATATATATATATATATATATAATAGAAATAACTAAATACTGTCAAAAAATACGTTTTTAACTTACAACTTCTTAGTAGTTTTTCCTATACATATTAAGACAGTATACGTGGATTATCATTATGCTATTTGGACCCTACTTAAATTTTATATATATATATATATATATATTCTACTATATTCTATATATATATTCTAAAGTTCAGAGAGGAAGTAGTAGAATATATATATATATATATATATATATATATATATATATTCTACTATTCATTGTTATTTTCTATCAATGATTCTTCCTCTCTGAACTTTTTAAATTAGATTTTGTTATTATAGGTTGAAAATACTTCATCCGAAATTCTTGAGACCGGAAATGCTTCAATTTTCAGATTTTTTTTTTTAATTTTGAAGTACAGGCTATTCTATTTGTATAAATAAATACATTTATTTATATAAATGTAGATATAAAATGGGACTGTTTGAGAATAGAACCCAATCGTAAACACTATATCTCTCTATATTTCATAACACAGCTTATCCATATCCCTTGAACGTAGTTTCATAAAAGCGGTACATGTTCACTCCGATGATGACAAATCTACTCTATCAATCAGTCAGTCATTTAAGTGCCATGCGTGATACGTACTTAAAAGAGACATGACTGACAGGAAAGAAGATTTTCCCCTAGTAGGTTACCATTACCTTCTGTATTAGATTGATTGCCAACCAAGGAAACCCAATCTGCCTTTTTATTTGACCCATAGCGGCAGGGAAGAGACGAAGTAATACCTTTTCCAAGGGTATTTGCTTGGAAGTGAATGCGGCGAATTCGACTGAAGATCGAATTAGGCTCTCTATCCGAGCCGATATTCACTGCACCACAACGCACACCTATCAATACTCAATCAAGATCATCACTTTTTGCTCTGTTCGATATTTTTGCCTAATTTTCAGTCATTTCTATACATTACTTTAAATTTAGATTAGAGCAAAAATGACGTATTCCTGCCATGTCTGAGGTAGGATTGCTTAGCTCTCACTTTCAAGCCTCGGCAAAATTCAAAATTGTTTACGTGGTCTTGCGTTTGATGATTTATTTTCCATCCTTCATCCCTTTTCTCCCAGACGAAACGTTGTTATCGCCTTGCTAAGCTATCGCTTTTTTCTTGTTAAATGTTCAAACGAGATACATTCTTTAGTTCTACTAGTCCAGACCATCACAGCAAGAACCCGCCATGCCAATATACAGGGTTGATTCATTTCCTTTGTATTTTATTGGTAAGAAGAAAATTCCACTCAAACAGCTTAGCTTCTTGTCCAGAATCATGTAAGAGATTCCCTAGAACAAGTTGCAGCAACCCCCAGGTAAAGAACATTTATCCATTAAGCGAAGGATTTTGTCCGGTCCTCGAAGTGTTTTATGTCCGGTCCGCAAAGAATTTTTGTCTGAACCGCAAAGGGCTTTTGTCGGACCGCCAATTTAACACCTGGACACTAATTATTTTATTAATTTTTGGAGTAAGTGTCAGAAAAATATCAGTTAGAGTTAATTGTCACATCGTAATGTGACGAATTCTTTAAATTTAATACCGAATCCACTGCTGACTCCTACGAGAACTATGTTATATCAAGCGGATATTATAAACGTCTACTGAATAATGTGACAACGATGGTATCATTATTTGGAAGTACAAATGCTTCTGAACACTTCTTTTCGAAAATGAAATTACTAAATGTCATTTAAGAACAAGCTAAGGTGACGACCACAATGGATATTTTGCTCCTGTCATTGACAAATAATTCATCTGATGCAGAAAAGTTATTGAACAATAAACGGAAACAAATGTTTAATTATATAATTTATCATTTATAACTCTATTTCTTTCGTGGCAAGAGGCTTACATTTTTCTTTATTGATTGTGATAGTTGTACTGTTATTCCTAAAGTAAATTAAAGAACCTTGTTTGAATAATATAACATTAACTTTGTTCTTTTTTCTTCAAATTTCCAGACAAAGGTAACCCTCTAGATGGAGCATTCTGAGATCGATACAATTTGTTATAGCACATTTGATAATAATGACCTCCTCCGAAACACGGCATAGCTTTCTGGCCCACTATTTCTAAAATGTAACCAACCCCTGGCATAGGGGATGCTTCCCCGATCGCGACAATCTTAATCTCTTTGTCTCAAGTTAACCGTTATCTAACCATCCTATTCTTTAATATATACTATAATAATAATATATGCACTTATTACGCCTTTGCAGTGATCTCATTCACCAACCATCTACCTAGAGTGAATCTCAATGCTTTTTCTACCGCTATACTTACCTTGGACTGGGAAGGGAACTTCAAAGTCATATCAAGAATAGCATTCTTGTACCGGGTGAGAAGTGCTGCTGTCAAGCCAATTTTTTTGGAATCGTCGTTATCGAAATCCCAAAAGAAAAATCCATCAAAAATTGATTTTCCCTGCTCTCTGTTCATTCTTCCGGATAACTTATAAGTACGTTCTGGTAAAGCCAATTTTACATAGCCGGCATTCTGTGTTCTCCCAAAACCAAAGCCAATTTTTTTACCTTTCTCAGCGTCGGCGCTAAATTCGATATCGACGTCCAGCATGTTACGATTTTTCACGTATTTCGTTAAAAAGGAGACAGTTCGCACTGGGTGAATCAGTTTCATTTCTAATTTCTTATCGATTTTCTCATCATAGTGTTCATCATCGAAGTTCATGATAAAATTAAAGTTGCTAGCTCTGTTGTTTTTGTTCCAGTTGATGTAGGTTTTTACCATAACTGACTTGGGCGAGTATTCCACATCCATACTGTATTCCATCATCTTGAATTTACCACTGGAAGTGAACTCCGACCTATCTCTACTGAATTTGATTTCCATAGGCTTTCCATCCATGAACTGGAAAGGAGCTTCCACAAGAAGTTTACCTTCTTGTTTTTGTTTGGTAAGCATTAACTCTCCATTAAATACGTACACATTCGCCATGTTGTCTGTTGTTACTTTAATATTTAGACTGTATGCGTTTCTCATGGAGATCTTTGCTTCCAATGTGTATCTTGGTTCTCTGCCCTTATCATCTCCCAAATCAGCTTTAATTACTAAAGTTTTCCCCTTTTGGCCTGAATGACTATATGTCAGTTTTTGGGGTCCGGTCCATTTTGTGTCGAAATTTAGCGATAAGTCCGTGTTATACATGTCATCTGGCTTTATTTGCGCTTTCAAATTGGCATCGAATTCGAAAGACGTCTTTAAACGCATATTCATGTTTATTTTGCCGGTGTTCTTGATCAGACTGCTGAAGTTGATTTTTTCCTTGCCGTATGTGAAAGTTGCTACGATCTTCTGGAAAATCGAATCGACATGTTGCGTGATCTTGATCTCACCGGATCCAGTGTGCACCTTCGGGTTTCGATTTGCCTGCGTGAGAATCTTGAAAGCTACGGAACTCTTTAACTCGTACTGGTTGTTCAGGTTGACCGTTGAATTACCCTCGATAAAATATTCGCCGTAAGAGACCTTCAGCTGAAAACTGCCTCGCCTCCGCTCATCAATTCCGCCATTGTAAATAATATTAAAATCACTGTACGCGGCCAACGCAGCAGAAATCTTCATTTCTTGAAAATGTCGGTTAAAAAACGACAATCGGTGCTCGTCAGAATCTTGCTGTAACTTAAGCATAACATCAAAGTCATCCAACTGGAGTTTATCTGCAGTCAATGTAGCTCCATAATTGAGTTTGGGAGTGATCAGATTGGCTTTAACTTCTTTATAATCTTTTGCCATTAACGTAGCCTCGTACCTCTTGTTAAAGAGCTCCAGTTGACCGGATACTTTTAACTCACCTCTATCTCTACGGGCAAGCTCATGATGTACATTTAAGTCAAATTTGTTATCATGTCTACCTATTTTAGACACGATTTGGAACTTTGCATCAAACTTCCTTGGTAATTGGGCCATATAATTACCATCCAATTTAAATTTCTCTTCCCCATCAATTTTGAAATCGGACGTTATTGTCTTTTCCGACCATGTTTCACCTTCAAACTTCAGATTAAATTCCATGCTTTTATCAAATCCATTGAATTCAGATTTGAAGTCCAGTAACCCCATTTCCGTCATTTTCATATTGGCAAACAATTTACGGAAATGCCATGTGTTTGTTGTCAAGAGAAAATTATAATCGCATTCTCTAGTTAGGCACCCTACAGTTCCATCCATATCAAGTTCAAACGACTTAAAAGCTCGCGGAAGTTTTATTTCTGCGTGAATCTTGTCAGCATGGATACTGAAATTAAGTATGGCTGTTATTCTCTCCCCATTTGGCAAAAGAAATGCTAGCTGCAAATTGTGCATTTTGCCTTCACGTTTGTATCCTGTGTTCAAAGAATAAAGCCGTCTGTTGTTATAGTCTACATCGACTTTACCCATAAGGCTTGTTCTTTCTTCATCTTTGGCAATGTCGATGGCGAGCTTGCCATTCCTGTGATTGGACGTCGGGCTTACAAAGTTTGTATCAAACCTTATTCTGTTAGTGTCAACTTGGGCGAAATATGTCATTTCCAAACTAACTTTGGGATGTTTCAATTTGACCTCGCCGTCCGAGCTAAATGAAAATTCATTCATATTTGTACTGACGGATTTCATATGAAATTCAAAACCATTTCGTGGCAATGACATGTCTGCATTTACTTTGACCTCCATTTTAGTTGGCAAATGATCAATATTCAAGTCCAAATTCACCAAATCATATAAGCTTTTGTATTTTATCATGCCCATTGACATCTTATTATTGGAACTGCACTTAAAATGTAGGTTTATAGAATCAGTTTCTGAAATTTTTTGTTCTAATACATATTCATAAAGAAAAGAGCCTTTATTATATTTAGCTGTAATTTCTTCTTTATAGCCCAAATAACCTTCTTTTGTAGTAATTACTTGGTAGAAAATGCTGTCCCGACCATATTTATGGATAGAATTTGATTCCATCCGCTTGAGGGCAGGAAATGGTGTCGTAAGTATAAGATTTTGAGTAGCTTCATCGCCCGAATTCCTCATTGTGTATATGGTCTTGATTTCTTCAGTAGGTGACATGACAATCAAAAGCATGCACTTAAAAACATTAATCTTTTGCCGATACATTTTAATATGATAGTCGAAAGTGAGCTTCGGATTCCAAGGTGTAGACCTGATTGTGTTTCTATCAGCATCAACCTCAATAGACAGACTGACATTTTCTCTTTCCATCTGCAGTTTGTTACTGATTTTAACTTCTCTGTTGTTTGGAAGACGCAGTACATTGACCATGGAAAAGCTCTTGTCTGATTTCTTCTGAAACTCACTCTGCAGAGTTACCCGCCTTCCGTCGGGGATAGTAATACTCAAGTGATTGTCGTAATTCTGCGGTTTTTGCGACATCAGCTTTTCTTCAAGTCGAAATAGTTCCTTGCCGATATGTCTGACACTGGCAAAACCTTCAAAGTTTTTCTTATTCTTCATACTGAATTGAATTTTGGTGCTTGCCGATTTATCGGGGCTGTATTTCAACATCATGTCATTTTCAATTTTAATGTTTTGGAACTTCTTCGAGTTTAAGTGGTTCAGTTTAAATCCTACGTCCACATTCTGAAAATAAAAATAAAATTTTAAAGTATATAAGGTCAATAGACAGCTCCTAACACACTAACTCGCACCCATTCTCTCAAACAATCTTCCCATCTACGCAACCCTCATCCTCGGTATCCTTACCTGTCTATCACCCTCCTTCTGACATTTCCTATATCTAACCACTCTTTCTCATCACTTTCCCCTATGTAATCCCCTAGCCACTCTTTCTCATCACTTTCAGCTATGTAACCCCCTAACCACTCTTTCTCATCACTTTCCCCTATGTAACCCTCAACCACTCTTTCTCATCACTTTCCCCTATGTAACCCTCAACCACTCTTTCTCATCACTTTCCCCTATGTAACCCCCTAACCACTCTTTCTCATCACTTTCCCCTATGTAACCCCCTAAGCACTCTTTCTCATCACTTTCCCCTATGTAACCCTCTAACCACTCTTTCTCATCACTTTCCCCTATGTAACCCCCTAACCACTCTTTCTCATCACTTTCCCCTATGTAACCCCCTAACCACTCTTTCTCATCACTTTCCCCTATGTAACCCTCAACCACTCTTTCTCATCACTTTTCCCTATGTAACCCCCTGCGTAACAGTGGCGGTGAAATGCCTTGCTTGGAGTGAAATGATTAAACAAAATGAAAAATAGCTATAATATTATTAGTTATAGACAAAACATCAAAGTAGTTATTTCAGCAAAGCTGAGCAATGGATATGCGAACAGAACAACGGAATCTCAGTGCAAAATGTGAAAATCAATTCTGTTATATTCAATTTGATACCAATATTATTGAAAAAGGCACGAATTTATTTCTTCTTCGATATGATACTGCTGCCATATCTGGACGGGTGCCCCTGCTATCAACCTAGGGGTCCATGACATAATCCAACGGAGAATCTGTAATGTGATCGATCCCGACTTGGCAGTTCGGATACAGTCACTTTCTCCTCGGCGTAATGTGGCTTCCCTGTGTCTCTTCTAGAAATACTTTCATGACCTCTGCTCAGATTAACTTAATTCACTGGTACCTCCCATATATGAATTTGCTCGAGCCACAAGATTAGCGAGTATGTCCGAATCTTTTACTGTGAAAACAATAAATTTTAAACGCAAATTCTACTCCAGCAGCTTTTTCTCTCGCACTTCCAGGCCTGTGGAATTCCCTTCCGTTTTACTAGCTTTCCTGGCAGCTACAATCTTCAAGAATTCAAACGTAAAGGCCATAGTCATCTACTATCTCAGTAACTTGCTTCCCCCCCCCCTCTCTCTCTCTCTCTCTCTCTCTCTCTCTATCTCTCTCTCAGCAGTATTATCATACTTCTCCTACCCTCTTCCTGACACCTTCTGTAACGTGTCACTCTTTCTCATAACTTATCTCCTATGTAACCCCCTGCTCAACAGTGGCAGTAAAATGCCTTGCTTGGGGCGATATGATTATTAAAAAATAAGCCACATCCTTTCCCAAGTAATCAGGGTAACTAAGTGGTAATAAAGAAAAGCAATCTTGGAGAAGGACAAATATGAATTCAAATCCATAGAGAATGCAAAGAAAGATGTTTTCACTATATATCCCTCAAAGATCGAGGAAGTTCAGATGACAAACAAATGAAATCTAGAGGATGAACGACTGTGAATATAAAACCATGAGAAAGGCAATGAGAGACTACCCCATTATCTTTCCCAATAAGTCAATGCAATTCATAGACAATCAAGAAAATGAATCTTGGAGATAGACTACTTGGAATTCAAAAAGACGGAGAAGGCAATAGGAAACTATTATCCTTACAAGGAGGTCAGCGTAATTGACAGATAATAAAGAAAAGGAATCTTAGAGAAGAACTAATCTGACTTCAAAATTATGAAGAAGGCAATGAGAAATCATGCAATAAGCTTTCTCAACAAGAAAACGAATTTTGGAAAAGGACTACTCTGAATTCAAAACGACAGAGAAGGCAAAGGGAATCCATGCTATTATCTCTACAAGTACTTTCATGGCTTCTGTTCCGATGAACTTAGATCACTGGTGCCGCCTAGGCACGAATTTGCACGAGATACAAGATTAGCAACTAGGTCCCACCCTTTTACAGTTAAACAGATAAGATGTAACCGTAAATTCTACTCCAACAGCTTCTTTTCTCGCGCTTCCCGGCTGTGGAACTCCCTTCCACAAGTCTGCTTTCCCGACAGCTACAATCTCCAGGTGTTTAAATGTAGGGTCAATAGACACCTCCTATCACACTAACTCCCAATTATTCTCAGAACACTCTCATCTACCCAACCCTCATTCTCGGTATCCTTACCCGCCTATCTCCCACCCTCTGACATTTCCTATATTTAACCATTCTCAGTATCCTTACCCGCCTATCACCCACCCTCTGACATTTCCTATATTTAACCATCCTTCCTCTACTCTATGTAGCCCCCTGCGCAGTAGTGGCAGTGAAATGCCTTGTTCGGGGTGAAACGCTTATAAAAAATAAAAAAAAGAATTCATGACATTTTATAAATAATAAAGAAAATAAATTTTGGAAAAGCCTATTCTGAATTTAAAACGACAGAGATGGGAAAGAGAATCCATGCTATTATCTTTACTAAGAATTCATAAAAATAAATAAATATAAATAAATAATAAAGAAAAGAAATTTTGGAAAAGGACAATTCTGAATTCAAAACTACTTCTACTCCAACAGTTTCTTTTCTCACACTTCCCGCCTGTGGAACTCCCGTCCATATACTTGCTTCCCTGATAGCTACGATCTCCAGAAGTTTAAGTGCAACATCAATTATTTTCTATTTCCTTGATTTACATCTTTCTCATAACTTTTTTCAGCATCCACAGTAACTACTTTTTCTATTTCCTTTTCTCTCACTGTAACCCCCTGCGCACCAGTGGTGGTACTGCCTTGCTTGGGTAAAACGATGATCAAAAATGTCCGTACTTACTTTATTAGGTATTTTGAAATCCATCGAATAATTGAAATTCTTTTCCATTGGTTTAAAATGGAAGCTCAATATTGATTCAAATGTGATCTTTTCTGATTGTTTCTTCGGATTTCCTATTTCGAAATACAGATTTTTCTCAATGTGATGTTTAGCTATTCCATATCGACCTTTCACCGCGATGTTATGATTTTTGTTCCGTTTGCTGTCTACAGTGCTGTCAAAAAATACGAAATCAATATCAGAAACATATTATATGAAACCGAGTTTAGATCTGTACAATATCAAATTCTCAAAGTCAAATATGCATCATTTTATGTTATAAAATAATGTAATATTAATGAAATACTGAATTGTCGAAATAAAGTAACAAAATAATAGTTTAATCGGAACACTCATTTAAATGTAAGAGAATAAAATCATGTAATAAAATAAGGTAGTAAAATAATAACGTAAGTTTTTTCTTTGTCTATAATTCTGAAATGAGGTAGTATTTACATTATTTGGGTTATTGTCCTCATCTTTGTTGCTATTTGTACGACATTTCGGCCGTTGTACGCTCCGGGCTTCTTCAGGTGCTAGGAATTTCGAACCGAACTCTTTATTACAATCACTGGATTATATCATTCTCATTCCTTGCGAGGTAGTAATGCCACGATTGGAAGTCTTGAGCTATCTCCCTCTAATTAAGGATACATGGCCCAGTGGATATAGACGTTGCTTAATTCCTGTGACTTGACCCAAAGAGTTGTGAGTTCAATACCAGGCTACAGCAGTGGTGAACAAGTAACTTGCAGAATAGACATTACTATTCAAAGAAATGGAGTTCATATACCCCAGTGATTATAATAAAGGATTCGGTTCGAAATTCTTAGCACCTCAAGAAAGCCAGAGAATACAACGGCCGAAACGTCGTACAAATGGCAACAAAGATGAGGGCAAGTGTCTCAATAATGTAAATACTGTAAGTTTTTTTATTATTATTATTTCACTCCAAGCAATGCATTAAAGCCACTAAGACACAGGGGATTACTGCATTTGAAAGAAAACTCATACTTAACATCAGGAAGAGGTTCCCGGGCCGTGTAAAGAGGAAAGAGGGCCTGGAGAATTTAATACTCACAGGACGGAGAGCATGAAAGAGAGACAGAGGGAACGCAGCGCAAGACCTACTTGATAGGCCTGAGCAAATGAATGGCGGAGCTGGGTTTGGGAGGGATACTAAGAGAAAAATTACTGAGAGAAACAAGAGAGAGAGAAAGAGAGCCAAGTGAACGTCCATGATCGCCGACGTCCTGAAGGGTAAAGGCAGATGAAGAAACAGAATCCTAAGACATGGACAGTTTAAATAATGGGTTCACTTCAGAATTTCCTGTAGGTTACACGCATCGATAAACACCTGAAGAAAGCCAAAACGTTATGATAACAATTCACAAAGATGAGGACAATAATTCAAATATCAGTCAGTCTGTTAAGTGCCATACGTGATGCATGCTTGAGCGATCATGTCCCGAAAGAGACATGACTAACTGGGCAGAAGATTATCCCACAGCAAGTTGCCATTACTTTCTGCAGTAGACTGGTTGCCAGCCAAGGCTATAGAACCCTATGTGTTCTGTTATTTAACCCGTAACTGGAGGGAAGAGACGGATTAATACCTTTCCCAAAAGAATTTGTGCGTAAGTGAATACAAGGAATGCAACTGGAATTCGAATGTAAATAGTGTAAAAAATGTTAACTCCTCATTCTAGAAATTCAGACAATAATAAAATAGTGTACGGCGAAAACAATTTTTAAAGAAATGAAATAAAGAAAAATGTACTGATACATTAATGTAACATATATACTCGTGTATAAGTCTACTTCATGTATAGTTCGACTCCTGATATATTTTTTGCATGAATTTTAACCCCTTATAGGTTGCACATACTTTCGGCCTTGTGCCACGTGTAAGCTACGCTTAGAAAATCAAGCGCATCTCGTGGTGTAATGATTAGCAAACTTATCTCGCTTGACCAGTTACAACTGGTGAGTTTGATCCTAACTGGGTTCTACATACATTCGGTCTTGTGCCATAACTAAGCTACGCTTAGAAAATCAAAGGTTTTCAAGTAATAGTTAACAAGTTTGTCTCGCTACCTCAATTAGGACTAAAAATTGAGTTCGATCCTTACTAGGTGCCCTAGACATTCAGCCTTGAGCCGCATCTAAGCTACGCTTACAAATCTAGGACATCTCGAAGTGGTGTAATAGCAAGCTTGCTTCGCTAGATAAGTGGGTTTTCGGCTAGGCTTTAAAAGCTAGGCTTTAAAAGACATCATAAAACTCGTACTATACTTGAGTATATACAGCGACAATTTATTACTTTAGGACGACGGCTAGGATACCATCTTACGGTCATATCACGTTGAATACACCGGTTCTCGTTCGATCACCGAAGTTAGGCAACGTTGAACCTGGTCAGTACTTAGTTGTTGTAAGCATTTAGTGAGAGATGTGCGTTGTGGTGCAGTGGATATCGGCTCGAAAAGAGAAATTGGGAAGCCGAGTTCGAATTCCAGTTCAATGCAGAGCATTCAACTGGAATACTCTTGGGAAAGGTATTAATTCGTCCCTTTCCTCCAGTTATGGGTTATATAACAGGGTAGGACTTGGGACTCTGCCCTTAAACAAATCCCAATGAATCTTCCTCCATGAGAGAGGAAGCCGGCTCAACCCGACTAGGTAGCATTTATATATATATATATATATATATATATATATATATATATATATATATACACTAGCAGTATAGCCCTGCGTTGCTCGGGTTTAATGAAAGCTTTAAAACTAATCCATGGTCCTGGAGCTCAGACTCTTTGGACGTTGGTACGAAAGACTAAAAAGTCGTTTCCACTTAAAGCAAAACCGTAGACTGAAAGAAAAATGAATGGATGTAAGTCAAATTTTGAAGTTTGGTGAGAATCGGATAAAAATTGTGGATTTGTATAAAGGACATACAGACAGATAAACAGACACACACACAAACATCTTGCCTTTTATATATATATTATCGATTTTCTGCACTACTGTAAGAACTGTAGCCTTTAAACTTCTGAATAGCGTTTCTTATGTCTTTGTCTATGAGTGTATGAAATTTGATTAAAATCGGACCACTCCTTCTATAACCCGATTTTTTCGATTATCGATTTTCGATATTTATCGGGAGTACCTAGCAAAGAGCACTCGCAGACGCTTATAGTACAACTGTGTAAATTTTCAAGAAAATCAATTCAGCCGTTTTGGAGTCTATAGGTAACGGACACACACACACAGACACAGACACAGACACAGACACACACACACACACACACAGACAAAGTTCCGTTTATAAAATAAGTTTAGATAGGATACCATCACCCCCCTTGCCTTATGAGAATCTAATTTAGAAACGATATCCGAGATCAGAGACTGGGTTATGCATATATCACTCAATAGAGCCTCTATTCTAGGTGGGAAATCGGGTGCGGGTACTCCAGGTGGTTCAAGTGTTGAGTTGGAAAAGAATTTCCGAAATTCTTTTTATTTGAGTGTGAATTAATTTTTTTAGATAAATTAACAGAAAAGATCGTAGCAGCGGAAGTGACAATAAATAAAATACCCAATTTTCACGAAGGGACTTTCTGAAAATAAATACTTACAGATCCCCATCGTATATGGCTGTAGTTTTGGTACTCAGATTGAGTAATTTGCTGGAGATTGTTAGTTTATCCTGGTATTTACCGATGATATAAGAAGCGATGGCTCGGGTGAGAATTCGTTTTTCCTTAATTTCCATGCTACTCTTTACATCTATCAGAACTTTTGGTGCCTTCAGATTAAAATTCAAGTTAACCTTCTTTTTCTTCTTATTGGTAACCCTTGATATTCGCACTGAAAAATTAACCAATAAAAATTAAGATCAACACGCAATTCGCATATTTTTGCAAACATTAAACTTTAAAATCTGGAGTTGATTTTGTATGCAAAAGAAATTTTTTTATTCTGCCACTGCAAATGAATGAATGGTAGTGTGTATTAATTTTGTAGTTGTGTTGTCATATCCTGCTATAGCAACAGAAAATGAACATGTCTGAAATTAAATAGTACAATATAGGAACTTTGAAAAACAACGCAGGTGATAGGTGAATAATGCAGGTTAAGCGCAGTAAAAGGCAAAAGGTAAAAGTGCAAAGCAAACAGCTTGAACTGGACTTCGAACTTTGTTACGTAATTTTATGCCATTTACTGACATGAATATTTAGAGATTCCCAGTAAGGAAATACAGATTCACTGATGTTTTATGTGTATACAGAAAGAGAAAAAGCACAAAGTAAAAAGTTTAAATGCTACTTAACCTTTTCATGCCCACCGCAAAATCCGTTATTTATTATAGAAATAAATATCTAAATTAATTATAGGTTGAGACAATCCGAAATGGACGTATTTATGTGTTTCTATAGAAACCGTCCATGATTCGCTTAAAAATTAGCACGATGGAAAAATACCCCAACTTTAATAAAAACCATGTTTTATCGTCAAAATCTTTGTTATTATTAAGAGGAAAGACGAAATAATTTTCTGATTATTAAATTATATTCATCCCTTTTAGAACCTTCAAAATTTTGTATGAAACTTTGCTTCCGTTGTGCCAGTCTGTGACCATGAATTAACATAGGATATTTTAGAAAACACATTGTTTTGGAAATTCTTGCAAAAACAAATAATAACCAGATTTTAATGAAACTTACAGAATCTGTTCACAAATGAAAGAAATTATGTTTTTAAAATTTTCGTTTTTGGAAAATCTTGGTAATCATATGTTTATAATAAGTTAAACCACGCCTACTTATGAAATTTAATGAAATTTCGAGAAATTAAATTTTGTAATGTTTAATGGTTAGATTAGTTATAAGCAGATGTCCTTGGAGAATTTAAATCATCAATTTATTTAGGGAAAGAAAGGACTGCCAGTTATCAAAAATCTGAATCATTACATAAAAACTGCAATAAAGCTAAAATGTTATTTAATTAGAAAAACTTTTTAATCGCTTTTATGAAGATTTATTATGACACTATTATCTCAAGAAAAATGTTTTTAGGATGAATTTTTGCATGAATTATAATTTTTACATGAATTATAATAAAGAATAATAGGTTTAAATCTTTTAAAATTCTGTATTCATTTTCGCCGGTTATGTGATATCGTTATCAAATAAAAATATATTTACTAATCATGAATGAAAAAAAATACTGCAATTCAGCAATATGTGTGTGTACGTTATATTTAGTTGATATACATGTTTGAGTAAATATCTTAACTATTTATTACTTATATTTAAATTAATGTCAACCGACCTAGAGAGGTCCTGCCAAAAATAAAATATTGGACCTATGTTCCCTTTCCCATCAGGAAAGACTTTTTTGTGTCAGGTTTGTCCCGTCACAGTTAATCTAGTTTCCCTGATGCAAAAAGGATTTTTTTTTAATCATATCACCCCGAGCAAGGCGGTAACGCCACTGAAGCGCAGGGGGCTACGTAAGAGTGAAAAGTTTGGAAAAGAGAAAGCCGGAAACCACATCCTAAACAAGGAACAAGGGATGAGCCTCTTCACCTGTTCAATAGACGTGGGTGGAGTGTGAACCAGGCGATAGTTTAGTCTATCTACTACAATTAAAAAAAAATTAGGTTGGTGACTTGCTAAGTTTTAACTTAGTTAAAAGTCTAGTCAAAGAAATTTCTGCTAGAAAAAATCCTTCAAATTAGACATGAAAGTTAGAAATTATACAAAAACGGGTAAAATAAACGAGGATAAAAATAAATAAAAATAAAAAACAAAATAGCTTAATTTTTTCCATATCCAAGACAGTTTCATCTCCAAAACGCACGTGCTACTACCAGCAAGTTTAAAATACTTTTATACTTTTTGGTAACAATTTTGGTCAAGGGCGTTAATAGGGTGGCCAATGGCCGGCCAACGGGGGAAGGAAAGGAAAGAAGTAAGGAAAGAAGGAAATAAACAAGGAGGCTGACTGACTGTGTACCTCGGTGTAACGTCAAACAATTATTCGATCTCATTTGAGGAATTGAAACGAAAATCATAGCCTCGCTTGTTGCGCGATTCGGGAGGCAACTTTGTTCTGCTTTGAACTTTGTGTTGGTGTATTTAATTTTTTACTCAGTTTGTAAATCGTGCTATACACTTACCGCTGAGGGCGACAATCTTGGAGAAAACTTTGTCCAGTTTAAAATCGGCGATAATCTTTGAGTTTGGATTATACAGGAATGATGAATCTAACTTGGCGAGTATTTTGCCTCCCACACTGAAAACAAGTTCTGGTGAATATAGTATCGCTTTTCCTTTAGGGAGCATACCAATTTTAGTTTTCAAGTAATATTCTTTGGGACCGATTCGTAAGGTTGTAATACAAGAATATTCTCGCTTGGTTGTCACAGCGGACACTGAAAATATTAAAACAAAGAACATTTGAAAAAGCCATTTAATCATATGAATCAACTATATTCCTAGACTAAGAAACTGGAAAACATTTTCGAGTGTATATATTAGTATTAATCCTGAATTTTTTAATCGTGCAATAAAGAGGGGGTCGTAATAAATGGAAAATTGAAAAATCGTATTTCTCTTTATCATTAGAGAAATTAAGACAAAAATTCTAACTCGAGGATTACGGCTTTTTTCCTGCTTTGAACATTGTATTGATGTATTTTGGATTTATTTTTTCTTGGTTTGAAAATCGGTATATCTCAGGTTCCTTCTAAAATCTACTTTAACTCTATATTTCTAACGTCTTAACCTAAAACTCTAGGCATTTATTTACTATTTATTGGCATTTCTTTTCTTAATAGATGTAGATATCTCTAGACCGGGGAAGAGGATGAAACCGGCCTATCGCCCGGTTTCATCCTCTTCCCCGGTCTAGAGAACATGGGCAGCGTTTTATGCCATATTTGCTGATTAGGATTGAGTTTTCGATTTCTTCTAAAGTCTACTTTAACTTTATACTTCTAACTTCTCAACCTAAAACTCCGGGCATTTATTTACTATTTAATAATGACTTGGAATTGCTAATCGGAGAGAAGAGTTCTAATTCCAGTCGGGTTCGTTATATTCATCTACGCGCAAATACTCTTGGGAAGAATAGGAATCCACTTCTTCCCCAGCTATGGGTCAATTAGTAAGACTTCTATCTTTAAAACATTTTTAACTCCAAAATTAAAATAAAATTGTATACAAAAACATTGAAATTTTGTTATTAAATAACTCATAGAGGTTAATATGCAGCTAAAGAAAACAACCAACCAATCATTTATACAGACCGGATAAAAAAATGACAATGTGAGACAAGAAACAAGCCTTTTGTAAAAAAAAACTCATAACTTCGGTCAAGAAGAGAAATTTCAAATGGTATATTCAATTGGATTTTAATTTTATTTTACGCTTAAAATTATTTCTTGACACTGAATCATAAGTTTTCACATTTGTTCATTTTTTTCTCCAAGGTTACATTCAATGACTTGCAAACATAAATGATTGCCTACAATGTGTTATGACAGGTCACTCTACAAATGTTACAGGTACTCTGTAATTGAGTACTACCTGTCACATGGTTAGGTTATCGACGACTAAACTAATTCCCCTGCCAAGTTCTCTGGTGAGGAGGGTGACACCAAGAAGGGTTAAAATAACAAAACGGGTGCCAAAGGTCAGATGAACCTTCTTCAAGGCTCAACTGGAGTCCATAACTATGTATGCAGCCAGTGCAGAATAGCTGGACGAAAGCATTCCATGACTGAAGCCAACGGCCAGAACGCAATATGACCGCCGATAGAATCAATAGCCAAGGGAAGCCTTTAAGTTGGAAGATATCGGCTGTCGTTAGATCTGGAGATGGATGGGCTCCGCCATGTATATTTACCCGAAACGCGTTAGGTATGAATGAATATCTATTCAACAGATATGTGGAGGCAACTGGTCAAGTGGTCAGCTGCACAGCGACCCTACGACCTCACCTGGTCATAGAACTGACGACGACTAGAATGAAGTTATGGTCTCCGCAATAAAGATAAGTCTTTATCTAATTTCTAAAAAAAAAAAAAAAAAAGAACGTTCTCGAAACTAGAAATAGCTATCCAATCTGTAATGCAAAAATATAATTTTCATTATTCGAATATTTTCTACTTACATTTCAAAGAAATCTCATCCCGGTAGAATCCAACCGCTTTGAGGTCAGCTTCTATACGCTTTCCAGAATTGGTGACAGTTCCATCGAGTACCATCTTTCTCGTCGGTGACATTATAACAATCTTCGGTTTCCATATTTGCTCTCCTTTCTCTGACTTATAATCCAGTTCGAATGAAGCTGAGTATTTGTAGACTTTGGCATTCTTGTTCTCCGAAATAATTTCGCCTGAGATAATACGGTTGTTTCTACTTTTAACATTTTTGCCTGTAATATATAAATAATACAGTAAATACGAGAAGCATTCAGCGTAAAAATACAACCTAACCTCGATAGAATTTTCCTTATCCTCGTATTCCATCCACGAACCGCTGCGTGGTGGAACCGACTACCAAAAGAAATCTTAGTCTGTTCAAGTTTTCCCATCAGTCAGTTAAGTGCTATACGTGATACACGCTTGGGCGACCATGTCTCGAAAGATACATGACTGACTGGGCAGAATATTATCCTGCAGTAGGTTGCCATTGCTTTCTGCGGTAGACTGGTTGTCGACCAAGGCTATAGAATCCAATCTGTCCTGTTATTTAACCCATAACTGGAAGGAAGAGACGGATTAATACCTTTCCCAAGGATATCTTCGCGTAAGTGAATGCAATGAATTCAGCTGGAATTCGAACTCGGCTCACCGATTTCTCGTTCCGAGCCGATATCCAATGCACCACAAATATATCTCCATAAACTATATCTCTTACTCTCTAACCATGTACCTCGAATGGCTCTTAGGCCTTGTATAGGAGGGAAATCAAAATGAATTAATACATTGGTAGACATTGGTCCAGTTTACACTAGAGTCAACATGATAGACATTAGTTCAGCTTAGCCTGCAAACATTCACCCGGATGGTGGCCCTTTTTTTTTCAGGAGGCGTACGCATTTGCGTACGCATTCAGTCATCGTGTTCTAAGCCCTTTCAACAATTTATTTCATTGCAATTGCTTACATGTATACTTACAGAGTAAACAAAACACTAAACATATATAAAATACATCATTGAGCCTGCGTCCCTCTAGGCAGAGCTGAGGTGCCTTAAACGACTTGAACACTGTACATCCTTGTCGATCAAGCACAGTTTGAACAATGTCGTTAAGCGAAATCCTTCTAGTCATAACATTTTCATATCTGCTTAGTTTCGTATTAAAACGTAAACAATTTAATTTTACAAAGAAAGAGATTATGTTTATTTCTCAATCCAACAGATTTGTACCACTTTAAACGTTAAATTTAGTGGATATTCATATTTGAGAAGACGCTCCATTTATTAAATTAAAGAGTACATTTATTTATTTACATCTACCGGCCTGACTGACCACATATTTTTTTATTAATAAGATTTCTAGAATATTCCATCAACACACACACACACACACACACACACACACACACACACACACACACACACACACATATATATATATATATATATATATATATATATTGTGTGTGTGTGTTTTGGCAGCATTTTTTCATTAATACAGGTTTCATTGAATAATATAGACAAGTTTTGTCTATTAATTTTGTGTAGGATCCGTTCATACCGTCTGATATACTTGATGGTGATGTCATTGAAAGACAACAAAAAAAGCCATTATCAAAGAGTAAATATTAACACACAGTAAACATAGAACATTTAAGCTATTAACAATAAAGATAATTGAATTGAAAATATAAGTCCATCCCTACCGTGGCGGATGGCCGAAGACAGTGACAAAATAGTGATGTTGTGGTCCCTGGTCTGATTAATAGATTTTTTATGATGGCTATTTTGTAATAGTAGGAGCATTCACTAATATAATTGAGTGTGGAGGGATTTTTATTAGTGGGTTTTTGATACGGTGAGATAGTAAATTTATTGTTGTCAGTGTTAATTAATATATCAAGAAAAGGAATTTTGTTATCTTTGCTAAGTTCATAAGTAAATTTTAAAACTGAGTTATTTTGAAACTGTTTTTGAAGTTGTAAGATTTCATCAGTATTTTTAATTGATAGTAGGATATCATCAACATATCGTAGATATATTGATGGTTTTGTAAATTTTGCAAAGGTAGTATTTTCAAGGTTAGACATGTAGAAATTACTAAAAATCGGACCAAGCACTGAACCCATGGAGACTCCGTCACGTTGTATATATATAGTGTTGTTTGGATCAACAAAAGGCACTTCAGTATTACAAGCTAGTGGAATTTTTTTAGGATGTTGGGATTAATTTTGAGTGGGGGTAATGAAGGATTACTGTAAACATTTCTTATAATTATATCAATAGTTTCACTGACGGGTACATTAGTAAAAAGGTTTTCCACATCAAGTGAAGCTATGATTTCATTATTAGGTTTTTCACTCTTGAGGATTTGGATTGCCTCTAAGGTTGACTTTATATATATATATATATATATATATATATATATATATATATATATATTAATCAGTATCAGCCCATGCAAGGCAGTAAAGTCACTAGGAGTTACAGGGTGTGGAAAAATTAGGAACAGAAAGATTAATAATGAGCGGAAAGAGAAAAGAGTAATCAGGAGGGCAGTCGATAGGGATTGACATTCCGTTTAATTTTTTGTAAATTAATATTGGCTGAAAAGCATGGAGCCAAATGAGAGTTCGATAAGCGAGAAGTGAGAGATAATCAAATGTCAGCATATAACATATGGCTACATGTAGGCCAGCTTAACTGTAAATTGATGAGATCATTACGCCAGTCTTGTCAGTCAGTTAGTTAAGTGCCATACGTGATACACGCTTGGACGATCATGTTTTGAAACAAACATGACTGACTAGGCAGAAGATTATCCCGCAGTAGGTTGCTCATTGCTTTCTACGGTAGACTAGTTGCCGACAAAGCAATTTGTCCTGTTATTTAACCCATAACTGGAAGAAATAGACGGATTAATACCTTTCCCAAGGGTATTTGCGCGTAAGTGAATGCAATTCGCCAGTTTTGTACTGAGCATAAATTCATAAATTCTAGTTACCATAGAAAAGAGCTCATCCGAACAATTGCCATGAGGGTATTTATAGAAAAGAAACGGGTAGGTAACCAGGGCCGTGCTTAGGGCTCCCGAAGACCCCGCAATTGCGGGAGGGACCGCAAGTTCCCTAAGGGCCGCGAGGCCCGGGAAACTGTAAGGCTCCTTGGCTCTGCAGATCTATTGTAATAAAAAAATAATTAACAAAATTGCTATTAGGATTAACCGGAAAATTATTATCATACTTGTATGTGAAATAGACATTGAAATGTCTATAAAAATAGCTAAGAAATCATCAAAAAGTAGGTAAAAGTTGTGAAAACGTTCGTAATGTATAGCTTCAAAACGCCAATTCTGCGATTTCTTCCAATTTTTCGTGATCACGGAATATCTGCGTTCTGAGAGTATGCTATTTTGTTTAAAGTACCATTTATTGTAGGTTCAGTATGTTCGGGGAGGGTGCACAAGTTGCATTCTGTCGGTAGAGGAACCGCAAGGCGCATTCTGTAGTGGGGTTGCGATGTTGCTAAGCACGGCACTAGAGATAACCTTAAGACGGTGGGAAACTAACCGAAGCTGAGACGCTAGATCAGGACCAGTAATATTACAGATTCTTCTTTAGATTTTATCAAGGCGCTGAATGGACACGGAACTATATATGACAGCACTTTTCTAAGCATGGATGAATGGTAGACTAAAAGATAAGTAAGATCGATTCAGAAGAGAAAAATTAGATGCTACGACAGAGTGAACCAACATAAATAGTAATTGACCTAGCAATAGATTCAATATAGTCTTTTCACTGCATGTCAGCTGAGAACGTTAACCCGAATTAATCACTTTCCTGGCGGAAAGGCAGAGAGGGTTCTCTCAGATAATTAATGGAGAGAAGTTTTGCTTTGGAGGTGTTAAAATTAGTAGAAAATCTTACAAGAGCCAAGAGCTATTAAGCCTATGAAATAAGTTTCAAATTAAGGGTTGAGAAATCATGAGTAGGTCTCTTATACGTACCGTTAAAAGTTAATCTCCTCCATGGAGAATCAAATTCGATCTTCTTCTCTGTACCTTTGACGTCGATATCCAATGAAATCTTTCGATTGGTTTTGGAATTAGGTGTGTCGATTATAAATCCAGATTGCGTAGCCTAAAAAAGAAGTAAAGTCAGAAAGAATAAACAAGACTGGCAAATACAGAAAAAGTAGCTGTTTGCTTTTCTACATTTTATCAAATTCATCGAGTATCTTTTTTTTTTTACATCATCAAGAGATTTATCGTTTTGAACAGAGAGAATTCTTTTTTTAGCCTTTATTTTTAAATTTTAACTACTGCAGTCTGACAGGTTTTAGCAAGTCATTTGTTCTAGTCTAATAGTTCCGTTCCTCACTGGGGGCTTTATTAACGTTTTCCTTTGACTGATTTAGTAAATGTTATTCAGTCAGTTAAGTGCTATACGTGACACATGCTTGGGCGATCATGTCTCGAAAGAGACATGTCTGACTGGGCAGAAGATTTTCTCGCAATAGGTTGCCATTACTTTCTAAAAGTAACCTTCTACCATTACATCCAAGGCTATAGAACCCAATTAGTCCAGGGATTAATACATTTCCCAATGGTATTTGCACGTAAGTGAATGCAACCAACTCAACTGAAATTCGAACTCGGCTCTCCGATTTCTAGTTTCGAACCAATATTCACTACACCACAACGCACATTTTTGTACTAAAAATGTTGTCGGTTTTTTTCCCAAAATCTATTTAAATGACCAGAAAACAATTTTTTAAGGTGAAAAAATGTCAATAATACCTGCATAAATATGTATTCACAATGAGGATGCCTCGGGTGTATTTTTTCGTGGGAACACTTATTGATTTTTCAAATTTTTGTTTTATTCCACGTCTCTTCAAAATCTTGGCAATCATTACTCTTCACAGATTTTATATAATCTCTGAATTGCTGTGATTTTTAGAGAAAGAGTATTACACTCCTTTCCCATTGCCTTCTTTACGTTTCTTCAAGCTATCCCTTCTCTTTTCTCTTTTTTTTTTTTTATCATTTTACCCCAAGTAAGGTGATAATACCATTAGTACATAAGGGGCTACAGAGAGCGAGAGTAAGAGAAAAGACCGGCTATATAAAGGATTAAATTTGTTGCATCCATTTCCCCTCAAATATCCTTAGGAAAAGTATTAATCCATCTCTTATCTCCAGCCAGGACAGATTAGGTTCTATCGCCTTGGTTGGCAACGAGTCCACCACAGAAAGTAATGGCAACCTACTGCGGGAAAAATCTTCTGCCCAGTCAGTCATCTCTCTTTCGAGACATGATCGCCCAAGCGTGTATCACGTATGGCAGTTAACTGACAGACTGAGGATTGAGGAAAGGAGAAGAAGACAGAAGATAACTTTTAAACTTTTAAAGATTGTAGTTATCAGGGAAGCAAGTAAATGGAAGGGTGTTCCACGGACGGGAAATGCGAGAAAAGAAACTGTTGGAATAGAAGCGAGGTTGCATTTAGCTATATCAACAGTCAACGGGTAAGACCTTGATGCTAATCTAGTCACTTAAGTGCCATACGTGATACACGCTTGGGCGATCATGTCTCGAAAGAGACATGACTGACTGGGCAGAAGATTATCCCGCAGTAGGTTGCCATTACTTTCTGCTGTAGACTGGTTGCCGACGAAGGCTATAGAACCCGATCTGTCCAGTTATTTTACCCATAACTGGAGGGAAGATACTGATTAATACCTTCCAGGGCTATTTACGCGTAAACAAATGCAAGGAATTCAACTGGAATTCGAAATCGGCTCCCCGATTTGTCGTTCCGAGCCGATATCTATTGCACCAAAACGTCAGTCTAGTAGGACGCTTAAATCCATGCAGTCGGGTATAATGATAATTAGATGCGTCCGATCGTCTTGTGATAGGAGGCTGTTTCATTTATGCGGCGATTAATCATTTTCAACCCTACAGCCACTTTTTCCATAGAGGCAATCTCAGAAGTCTACCGCTATTTCCAAGGCATATGTTCAGACGAGCTACATCTATTAGTTACCCTACTCAGGACACTTAAGCTAGAATCCTACACGTCTTCATGATCTGAACTTACTTCCTGCACTTAAGTTCATACAACACTCACTCAATCATTGTTGTGGATCTTCGTAGCCAATTTGTTGTGTAACTTCGCCGCAAAGTTATAGTGACCAATTTATGCCGAGAGTAAGACACGGAACAAAAAGGTGGGTTCAAAACAGTGTATTCGTATAAAGAGAAAGAAAATATTGAAAAGAAGTATTAATAAATAGTATATAGTGTGGTGATACCGACCGAGCAAAAGCAAGGGACCGGATGTTTGCACTCTCACGACCAAAAAGAAAATGACCAAAACTAGTCGGTGCGCAGCCGGATCGACGCAGATGTTCCGGTTGAAAATTAAAAATTAATTAAATATTAAATTCCAGTTCGCGAGCCTACGCGAATTTTATTTATCAGTCAATGGGAAGCACAGAATCAAATACGGATGTGAATTCCCAAATGATCAGCTGCGATCCAAAAAGTCGAAATAAAAAGCCGATACAGAAAGCATCGCCAGACAGACAGACCGACTCAGACAGACTCGAGAGAGACGAGTGTAATTAATATCTTCCTTGATCGACATCAAGCGACTTACTATGCTCGCCTCCCTTACCTATCATTTCCTTTTTCGCTGTCTCAAAACTACTTACTGACCGAAGGAGCGGATACATCAAAAACATTCCTTATTTACAACGCTCCCACATACCTAAGCATCAATTCACTTTTCAGCATTTTATTGCCATGAACATTTTAACGTCCTTTGAACCCATATTTAAAGGATTACTTTAATTGTAAAAACCTTAATTGATATGTGTATATATAAAATGTTATTTCTCAACTTAATTTGCTTTTCCTGATTTATAATCTTTTTATGACTTATAGTGGGCTATCTACAACAAAGCCAAATTCCATTAATCTGCAACAATATACAACTACCATTCACTAGAACGACCCCCCACTATAATAGAAATAAGAAAGTCCGAAGGTATTATTACACTGCCTGACTAGTAGCTGTCGTTAACTGCTCTCGTTAACTGCTGTACTTGACTGTTCATAACTGCTCAGTAACTAACTGATTGTAACTTGACTGCTCCCTAACTGCTCTCCGGTTAAGTCACGCAGGTAATCTATATGAAGCAAAAGGACGAGTCCATTTCTCGTAGGAGGGCAGCATAATAGTATTCATCTACCTTGAGTGGCTCTTATGCTTTGTATTGTCTGAACATCAGGTAGAAAGAAAAACTATTCTACTGAGAGATGGTGATTCACAGATGTGCAATGAAAGATATTTCTCTATTTACATCTTGTCGCAAACATATGGTTGGTAATAGCTAACTTAAGTCATTGCGTAAAATATAATTTTTTTCACTGATGTTTTCAAGGTTTATTTCACTCTGATATAACGCCTGCTCTCCAAAATAGCTCTCTATCCACTTTGTGAAAATGAAGTAAACTAATTTTAATATGTAAACTCTTGCAAGTGTCTCATTGACATAAGGGCTTTCTCACTCAAGACACCCTGCCGACAGCCTTGACAAGTGCAGAAGACAGAGCCTTACGTTTTATATTATTTATTACTTATTCTGTAAGTATATATGTAAATATTCCCTCTATTATAATAAAGACATTTGTGTGTATATATATATATATATATATATATATATATATATATGTGTGTGTGTGTGTGTGTGTGTGTGTGTGTGTGTGTGTGTGTGTGTGTTGTGTGTATGTAAATATTCTGTAAGTTATAATAAATTTGTAAATATTCCCTCTATTATAATAAAGACATTTATGTATATATATATATATATATATATATATATGTGTGTGTGTGTGTGTGTGTGTGTGTGTGATATTCTGTAAGTATATATGTAAATATTCCCTCTATTATAATAAAGACATTTGTGTATATATATATATATATATATATATATATGTGTTGTGTGTGTGTGTGTGTGTGTGTGTGTGTGTGTGTGTGTTATAAATTATGCTTCAGAACATGTACAAACTACAAGCTACTACAAAATTGTATATTTTGTTTCGACAATGAAAGACCAATGTCTCGTCAGGTAGTTAAGAATGATGGCAAGAATTTTTTTTTAAA
The DNA here is from genome assembly GCA_037127315.1 of Ascarosepion bandense. NCBI lineage: Eukaryota > Metazoa > Mollusca > Cephalopoda > Sepiida > Sepiidae > Ascarosepion > Ascarosepion bandense. The sequence continues at coordinate 849,292 of JBBBDQ010000236.1, read as the reverse complement.
GAGAATTTAAATTATATATATATATATCCCTCCTGTCACGTTCCTGGTAAGAGTGAGACAATAGCAAAGTAGCGTCGAATCAGTTCATTAGAGACAATAGCGAGGCAGCGTCGGCTTCGTTCATACTCTTTACTACCAGTTATTAAACTTTATTACCAGTCATGAAAGCTCTTGCCGTATGTTCTTTAACAGTGCCTTGTTGTTATTATTATTTTATTTTATTTTTTGCAATAATTGTGTCGTCGATTAGTGAAGAATATAAATATAATGTAACTATGATATAAGAGAGTTGTCGAGACCGGATAAAAGTTCTCTTATATCCGGATTTATCTTATATTCGGGTTTGGTCTATTTTATATACATTACCACAGGCTCTAATTTGGGACCAAAGAAAGCATATCTTATATCCGGGTTTATCTTATATCAGGGTCTCTAATATCCGGGTTATATAACTATATATATCCTCTCTGTTGTCATAAAATTTGTATATATTTAAGCGTCATTTTTGGCGGCTGGGGTAGACTCATATACAATAAATATAAATGTCGCCACAATTAAATTGGGCTGGGGGTAACCACAACGGCATAAAATGCGCTAACTGAATGAATAAGAATTATTACTGTCTTATTTCCCATAGTTTTGTTTAATAAACATTGAACTTCCGCTAGAAATGAATACCGGAAGTGATTGTTTAGCGTTAGATTTTTCAAGTCAGGAAAGACAGGGAAATATACCAAGAAGTGTTTGTATCTATGTTTTAAAATGGTTTTAAAGAACTCTACCTCGTCCATGTACATTCTCATAATGTAGCCCTCTGGTACATCTTGGTTAATGAGTTCCATTTGTATCATGACAGGGCCGGTGAATGGAAAATACGGGGCATCTTCTTTCATTGATGCATTGGAGTATTGCAACTGGGTGCAAAGTTTCATCCCTGTAATTTTGTTGAAATTCTCACCGGTGCATTTGTTTTTATTGACACGGTTATCTTGAATCATTTTCTGTGTTTTGATCATGTCACCTTGGATAATGACGAAATCAGATCTGCAAACGAAAACAACAAAAATTAAATTTAAAAGTAATAATGACACGTTCATTTTTAATCTTTCTTTTTTTTTTTATCCTTAACGAAAATAGAAAAGAAAGAAAGATGATAAAAAGATGTTAAATCATAAACTAGAATTATTTTTGGACTTTAATATATTATTGGCTCTGCATATTCATTTCTTTTGACTGTGCTTTTATTAAATAATGAAAATAGTATTGAATGGGCATGCTTCCAGATACTACCATACGAACTGGAGTAAGAACTGGAGTAAGAAATGACTCGTAAATTTTAATGCTTCCAGAACGAAGCTGCTGTTATTTAACCATTAAAAACAACCGCTTCTACCCCCCCCCCCCACCATCATGGATCAGGTTAGTCTCCCCGAAAGCAAAACACAGCGCCTCCTAGGTCTAAATCTATCATTCCACAAGTGGAATGACTACATTGAATCCATAGCTGTATCTATTGCTCGGAAGGTTGGTTCCCTGTGTAGGGCTAGGAAGGTTTTTGTCTAAATCTATCTTACACATATAAATCTATCATCCACCTGTGTATTGAATACTGCTGTCACATCTGGTCGGTGCCTCTGCTATTCATCTCGGGCTTCTTGACAAAATTCAACGAAGAATCTGTAATGTAATTGATCCCGATCTGGTAGCTCAACTCCAGTCACTTTCTCACCGACGAAGAATCTGTAATGTAATTGATCCCGATCTGGTAGCTCAACTCCAGTCACTTTCTCACCGACGAAGAATCTGTAATGTAATTGATCCCGATCTGGTAGCTCAACTCCAGTCACTTTCCCTCTGTCTCTTCTACAACTATTTTCACGGCTTCTGATGAGCTTAGCTCCCTGGTGCCCCACTGCATGATTTTAGTCGATCTACTACACACGCCAGCATCCAAGAGAAATCAATTCATGACTGAAAAAGTAATGCGTAAATCGCAGAAGCAGCAACTGTTTTTAAAACTTTTCCCGTATATTCTTTAGATCAAATGGAGTGGAGGTCAACTTGTCATCGTGGCATTGCGAGTTTTGAACAGAGTCACCTCAAACATTTTGATGCACTCCGTCTGGGAACTAAAACTCGATCTTTCGTGCCAATTTATCCATCTGTGGCGACGTTCAAGTGGCCAATTTTTCATTTGTTCTGCAAAGCCAAGGCTGAATTGAAGGCTCACACTCACGATAAACACCCCGAATCCGGGTCTGCATCGGAGGCTTCTGATTCCTAACTGACGGTTTCGAATGTTCCCTGTTATGCAAATCCAGGGTAGGTTTGATGGCGCACATAAGGCACAGACATCAAAGTTTATGCATTATGTACCAAACGAATTGGACCCTCGTACGTCTAAATCGACGGAAGAGCCCATTATATATATATATATATATATATATATATATATATTGTCATCCGCAGACAGATCTATTTCGTTGTATCACATCTCATCAGTACGGTTAGACTCGGATTGCTTTTTAACCCAGGATTGAAACCCGACCGAATTGGCGTCAGTCGGCGATTCTACATCTAGGCTATGGGCGTTCGGAGGAAGAAAGCAGACTTTTTTACGCATATATTATCATTATACGCGCCCACTAGCTAGAGTGCTCTAATTCATTCTACTGAATGAGCGATGCGTACACACCAGAGTAGCTACTGTTTTTCAAAGTCTACCATTCTTCCAGAGTGCTCACTCAGGGTGTGAGAGCGTAAATATTGTAAATAATATATATATATATATATATATTTTTTATTTGCTGCTCTATTAAAATTACTAATTTTTTAAGGATCTATTATTGCACTGTAATTAAATTTGTTTTAATTTTAGATACACTTTTTCTTACTGTTCGTTTAGGCTCAGTTTTGGGCGATTTACCCTCCAGCTTTTCTTCGTGTTATCTCTCGATCCAGATAATTTTGAAGAAATTTCGACCTGAACCCTTTATCTAATCTACAGAGGTAGATTATTCTCTTGTGGTTGTCTCATGTCTCGGGATATCCTGGCTTGTATTAAAAAAAAAAAAAAAAAAAAAAACTCTACTCAATTATTCCTTCTCCTGTTTTCACTGATTCCGAAAAGCTTATCGTTCCCCGACAGAATAGCTTAATGCATCAAATCATTGGTTCGTAAATTTGATGTCGTTGTGATTTTGCGTTCAATCCCAGGGCCGGGGATTAAAGAATCATATAGTCAATCAATCTACACCGTTGATTAAAAACAGGGTTCAGTATCAAACTTTTTGAAGATTAATCGGATTATCACAATTTCTTAGAGATAAGATATTGACGTAGTTTCCGGTTGCCTTTTCCGCCATTTTAAAATCGGAGTTGTTCTCATCCTAGACTTGCTGCCGCCCAATATTTATTCCATAGACGGGGGAAAACATCATATTTCTTTAAGACGTAAGCAATCGTGGCTTCTCCCATATTCCTTTTCTTTATAATCAGTGACGTGGAATTAATTAGTTGTTGAAGTATTTTTTCTGTTGTCTTCTCCTTTTTTAGCAGTCTTAGTTTTCTTTCTATTAAACTGATTAGCAACCAAGTCTAGTCTGCTATTTAACCTATTAATGGAGGAGAATGGATAGACTTAAGCCTTTGTCAACGGAGCGGTTGTGCGAAAGTGAACGAAACAGATTGAACCAGAGTTTCAAGGCGTCTCGCCGCTTCCACTTTCAGTGTCAATAATAGCTACGATACCCACACAAAAGATCACGATAATGATAGCCGGGATAAATTGCCTTCAATTTGCTTGAAAGTTTACTTACTTAAATGTAATGATATCCATTCTCTTTTTCGGTAGTTCGAGTTTCGATTCGACCATTTTGCTGTTTTTCATCTTGAAACTTATCTTTGCTTCCGTGCTGGAGTGCGCCACAGAATTCATGCGAAGCCCAGCTTTCGTGGCGAACGCATCAACGGATATTTCACTAACCACATTTACAGCACCACTGCAAGAGCAAAAAATACCAAGAAAATATTAATTCATTTATTCAGCTAAATATTTTTATACATTTCTAGCCAACATACACTACTATAAAATTTTTAAAAATCAAATGAAAACGGTTAGGTTCATAATATCAAGTGTTTTCAAATATATAATACATGAATTAATCTCGAACTAAAATAATTTAAATATCAGTTTGCATAAACATTTTAAGAACACTTTATACTCCCTTTTGTTTGTTAGACATTAAATTATGTTACTTAGCGTCCTCCATAACATACCTAGAATTTTCATATTTATGAATATTAAGGAGCGTTTCTTAAATCTGAAAATTTTTAAAAAATTAACATTTTTTAAATTTTATCTCTAAATACTTGTTACAAAATAAAATCTTTACATTGACCTTTTTAAATTCCTCCCTCCAGCCTGAGAACGAAACGCGTTGGCTAAGATAAGTTTCTTTTGTCTTTATTCGTATATTTCTATGAATAAGAATTACACCCAATAGACGAGATAATGACGCACTATCCCAAACTGACAATAACATTAACGATTTAACTGCATAAATTATAATATTCACTGTTTTCTTTTTTGTTGTTGTTTTTTCAAAGCAAGACACATAACTGAGAGATAGTCATTAGTTTCAGTCAGTTAAATGCCATACGTGATACACGCTTTCGAGGCATGACTGACGAGTCAGAAGTTTTTCCCGCAGTAGGTTGCCGTTACTTTTTGCGGTAGACGGGTCGCCAACCAATAGAACCCAATCTATCCTGTTATTTAACCCACAGCTGGAGGGAGAAGTTACGGATCATATTATATTATTATATTAATAAGTAATTAGTGGGGTATCAGTTTAATACTGCGTAACAATAGAAAGCCGATCCCCTGATTTATGCCCAGCAGAAGCTTTATTTATGTTCTCAACTATTTTATTCAGACTTGTTGCCAACCAAGGCTATAGAACCCAATCTGTCCTGCTATTCAACCCATAGCTGGCAGGAGATGAATTAATACTTTTCCCAAGGGTATTTGTGCGCAAGTGAATGAAACAAATTCGACTGGAATTCGAACTGGGCTCTCCGATTTCTCATTCCGAGCTGATATCCATTACACCACAACGCAGATCCAGTCATTAATTAACGGAGAACATTCGAAAAGTTTGTGAAAAAATTAATTAAAAATAAATATTTTTAAATATAAGCTTTTTTTTTTTTTGCTTTTTTTTTTTCACACAAGATCCTTTTTTCACCTATCGCGACAAACAGATGTTTTCTCGAGATGGACCCTATACCTTGCGCGTCTATTGTGGCTTGAACTAAGCCCAAACCTGGTACATACGATCCATCGTTAAAGATACTCGGAAAATGGTCGGTTCTCAGCACCGCTAGGAGTAAGTACACTAACGGTCATAATTATTAGACCACCCCAGTGTTTTATTTTCTCGTATTTATTGCGAAGAGAATAATTGTAAATGAAAATAGAATGGTTCTTTTAATACTGCGCAATAACATGTGCATCAAATGAATTTCTAAACTTATTTATAAATGAAATTTTATCTGTGTGTGTGTGTGTGTGTCTGTGTGTGTGTCTGTATCCGTTACCTATAGACTCCGAAACGGCTGAACAGATTTTCTTGAAAATTTACACAGTTGTACTATAAGCGTCTGCGAGTGTTCTTAGCTAGGTTTTGTGTCGAGGTACCCCCGATAAATATCGAAAATCGATAATCGAAAAAATCGGGTTATAGAAGGAGTGGTCCGATTTGAATCAAATTTGATACACTCATAGACAAAGACATAAGAAATGATATTCAGAAGTTTCAAGGTTGCAGTTCTTAAAATAGTGCAGAAAATCGATAATATATATATATATATATATATATATATATATATATAAAAGGCAAGATGCTTGTGTGTGTGTCTGTTTATCTGTATGTATGTCCTTTATACGAATCTACAATTTTTATCCGATTCCCACCAAACTTCACACAAATATTCTTTAGACTGAGTCTAAGCTCCAGGACCATTTTAAAGTTTTCATTACATCCGAGCAACGCCTGGCTATACTGCTCGTATAAATATATAATAATTACCTATATTGCATTTTCATCAATAAATATATAATAATTACCTATATTGCAGTTTCATCACTGAAAGAATGAAGAAAAATTTAGGTGATTCGGTCGAGTTCATCTTTGCTTCCTTGCTTTGTAAAATTTTGCAAAGTAATAATGACAAAAGAACCATTCTATTTTCATTTAGAATTATCCACTTGGCAATAAATATTAAAAATAGTATGAAATACATCATTTCTTTTAAAAAATAACTGGATCCTCCTGCTATCTTCTACATTTACAAAAGCCAGATTAGGCCAAAAATGAAATATATGTTCAGGGGGTGCCTAGTCTTCACTTTCCAATCTCAACAGAATCCAGAAGCATCTCCGCGTCCTTGTAGTGGATGAATTATTTTCCACCTTACAAAGCCTTTCAGAAAAACGAAACGTCGCCTCTCGCTGCTCTATCGTTATTTCCATACAAAGTGTTCAGAAGTACTACAGTCCTTAATTCCACCAGTTCTAACCTTTAAGGATAAGACCCTTTATGCCACACATTTTAATGAATCACTATTCGATTCAGTCAGTTAAGTGCCATACGTGATACACGATTTGGCGATCATGCCTCGAAAGAGACATGACTGACTGGGCAGAAGATTATCCCGCAGTAGGTTGCCATTGCTTTCTGCAGTAGACTGGTTGCCGAATAAGGCTATAGAACCCAATCTGTCCTATTATTTAACCCATAACTGGAAGGAAGAGACGGATTAATACCTTTCCCAAGGGTATTTGTACGTAAGTGAATGCAAGGAATCTAACTGAAATTCGAACTCAACTCCTCGATTTGTCATTCCGAGTCGATATCCATTGCACCACAACGCACATCCACTATTCGATTAGTAAGGTGTAAATTCTACTCAAGCAGTTTATTCCCACGAACCGCTGCTTTGGTAACAAAACTCTATGAATTTAAGCGCAGTACTAGATTGACTGTTAGGTCTCATCCTTTTACAGCTGAAATGCTTAGATGTAACTGTCAGTTTTATGTTAATAATTCGTTCTCTTTCACTTTAGGAAAATAACTTTCAATCACTCTTTTTCAGTATTGATAGAATTTTCTTTCTTAACTTTTTATTTGAAGTAGTGTAGAATGCCGTCATGATTATGCCATTATTTTCTCTTTAAGTTACATATGTTATTCATTTTAGTTGTTGCTGTTGTTGGTAGTCCTCAAGTGATATGAAGGAATATTCTATGTCTATATATTTTCTCTATATATATTTTATGGTAAATTTTTAGCTCAACTTTCCTCTTTGGTACCTGGACTTTACGAATTTAAGCGCAGTACTAAATTAGCAATTAAATCATTTTACAATTGAAATGGCTAGGTGTAACCGTTAGTTCTATGTTAGCAGTTTCTTCTCTAGCAATTCTCGCTTGTGGAACTCTCTTCCGGCTGCTTGCTTCTCAGTCAAGTTTTATATTAAAAAATCTGAATGCTATGTCAATCGTTATCTTCGGTGTTCGTAATTCCTGCTTTTTTTTTTTTTGTTCTTTATAATCTTTTTGTTTTTCTCATATTCTTTCACTTAGTAAGTACTTTTTATTTTAGTGGTTTTATTGCAGCGGTTGGGGTAAAATGATTAAAAAAATAATTTATGGCTTAATATCTAGATGTCTAGCTCTAAGTAGCTTGGCGTCTTATCACAAAAGAAAGCCAAAATCTTAAAGAAAATGAACTTACCTTGGTTTAATACTTCCACCAAATTCAATATTTTTTAATGAAACCAGGTTCATTTTACCCATTGCCTCTACATCAACAGAGGCAGTAGCAGCAACAGTCAGGTTAAGCGGCAGACCAATAATCGTAGGGAGAATTAACTGCGTATCCATTAAAGCCATATTCTTGCTAAAAGCAATCTTCTCGTCTTTGACCCATTTCTTGGTGTCGAAATTTTTGAAGAAAGATAAATTCGGGTCTTCGAATTGCCAAAAGCCGAGTTCGTTTCCAAACATTCGAATATAAGCAAATCCTTTCAAAGTATCAATGTCCACGTTATACTAAAAAGAAGCAAAGTAAGAAAAATGCCATTAAAAAAGAAAAATACGTTTTATCTAAATTTCGGGAAAGGAGAATTTTATTTATATTATTTATATTAGGAGATGCTAGCTTACCTCCCCTATAAAGAATGATAACTCAAAATACAGTTGAGTTACTTCCCTTGTTAGCTGTGACAAGCTGAAACGCACGTAGTATTTATGGTTTAAATCTAGGTACCTCTGCAAAGACCTCGTCGTGCGTTGTGGTACAGTGGATATCGGCCCAGAACGAGAAACTGGGGAGCCGAGTTCGAATTCCAGTTGAATCCGTTGTAGTCTCTTACACGCAAATACCCTTGGGAAAGGTATTAATCCGTCTCTTCCTTCCAGTTATGGGTTAAATAGCAGGACAGATTGGGTTCTATAGCCTTGGTCGGTAACCAGTCTACCGCAGAAAGCACTGGCAACCTACTGCGGGATAATCTTCTGCCCAGTCAGTCATGTCTCTTTCGAGACATGATCGCCCAAGCGTGTATCACGTATGGCACTTAACTGACTGACCTCTGCAAAATCGCTGAAAAAACAGCATAGTATGAAGGGAAAAGGCCCCAAACTAAATAAAAACAAAGTTTTATCGGCAAAATGTTCATATTATCAAAGAATTTTTTAATTATTTCTAACACGTTCGAAATTTTTGTAGAAAGTCTATTTTTTTCTTACGTCAGTGCGAGACCTAAATTGCCGCAACGTTTATTAAGTAAAAAAAAAAAAAAACGTAATATTGCACAATGCACTTTTTTGACCGTGAAAGACACATTCATTTGGAAATTCTTGCAAAAATCAAATAATGGTCGGATTTTGATGAGAATTTCAGGACTTATTCCTAATTGACAGAAATCAATTTTGAAAGTATTATTTTCCATGAAATATTGGTAAAAGTATTTTTTACATATGTTACCCCCCCCCCCCACTAATTAATTTCCAGAAATGTTTTAAAATTCTACTTTGGGCAACAACAAGCCTAATATAATTAAATTCAGGAGTCATTGAGGAATGCTAATCAACAGTTATTTTGTCTCCAACAGAGCCCCTTTTCTAAAAAAAAATAGGTCCGAATTGCGAAAAATGCAATAACTATGCTAATTTTTATGTGGATAAAGTTCTGATTGCTTTTATGAACAATATAAATTAAGCGTATCATAGTCTGAAAAGAAAAAAAAATTTCAATGAATAATTAATTTTTACAAGAATTATTTTTATTTTTTTTAATTTTATAATTATATATAAAAATTATATGTAAAATGTTTCAAAATTATTGTTAAATTTCTTCCTCAATGGGGTCGGCTAGGGTATGTAATTAATGCATGAAGACTACAATTACTAATCGAAAATTTAAAAGCTTAATACAAATGATTGATCCAATAGATTTTTAAAATAATTAAAACATTTTAATTGCGTGCATTTTGATTTCCCGTATTTTTATTTGTACGGGTGACCGTACGTGATATTTATCATTAAAAGGTCATGTGATTCAAGAGTTGTTTTCCCTTACATAAAAAATTACATTCGTATATTTTTGTCGCCTTCGGCCTCCCTACTTTAGCCTTGTTAACAACTTCCGGTTGTCATTATGTCTATCAACACTTGAGATAAGCAGTCATTCTCAGATTACCGTAACTGATAAGAACTTATAGCGAATATTTCAGAGAGTAAGCAAGTACATTCGTTTAAATCAGATAAAGGTAAGTTTTAATTTAAAAAATTGACTTCAATAACGTGTCAGCGACGTATATTTGATTTTTGCCAGTTTTTAAAACAGGAATGTGGCTACTGTTTAAAAATGTGTCGATCAATCAAAAAAATAGCGGTACTTTCAACTTTTTTTTTAATCTGAAAAATTTTAAATTCCAATCAATATAATTTCGCTTTAAAATACGCCAGTGTATTTTGTTTACTGGAATTACTAAATTTATTCTCTTGACTCAATTAACGCTAATTTTAAAGCTAAAATATAACTTATTTATTTTCAAAATTTCATTTTAAAATCAGATATCGAAAATTTATACTGAAAAGTAGAGGTACCTATTTAAAGCCAAACAAATCCTTGTTGTTATCAGACAATAAATGATTAAAAGCTGTTTTATGTGTTTAAATAATCTTGTCTTTTATTTCCAGCCGTTCTGTTCATGTGAAAAAACTGGGTTTTAAAAATTATGTTTATCTTAGTCTTCATCTTCGTTGATATTCATAACATTTCGGCTACTGTGCCGTCTGACCTTCATTAGGAGTCTGCCGACCCGGGTAGCCTTCATAAACCATCGAACATCACTTTATTTAATCAGCAGATATACACTGTTCCCGTTTTACTCGCTATATCTAAGGATATCTTGTTTTGTTCTTTTTTTTAAACTACTACTCTTTTTATGACAGTAAAAGCTGGTCAATCTCCACAAAGATTAAAACACTTGGAGCAACAGAAACGTGATTTTACAGAAGAATATTGAGTGTACCATGGACCGAATATGTGAGCAATTCATTTTCAGAGAAAATGGAAACAAAAATTTTCATTCAGATCCTGCTATTGTTGAGTTATTTTTGTTTTCAAATAAATGTATTTCATGTGAAGTTTTCTTGCTTAAAATGAGTTATTTTGTTTTCAAACAAACGTGTTTCATGTGAAGTTTTCTTGTTTTAAATTGGGTTATTTTGTTTTTAGACAAACGTGTTTCATGTGAAGTTTCTACTTTAAAATTTAAACTATTTTTCTTTAAATTGAGTTACATTACGTGTTTCGTTTAAAGTTTCCACTTTAAATATTAATTAATATAATTTTCTTTAATTTCTTTAAAAAGAGTTATTTTGTTTATGAAATAAGTGTTTTTCTACATTATAATATTAATTAATAAAAATAATTTCTCTTTTTAAACAAGGTTATTTTGTCTTTTAAATGTGTTTCATGTGAAGCTCCTAGTTAAAAATACTTATTAACAAAACTTGTTTTCCATTAAAGTTTAAACTGAGTTACTTTGTCTTTCAAATAAATGCATTTTATATGAATCTACTACAGTTCTTCAAAATATTAATTATTAAAATTAGTTGCATTTTTTCTTTAAAAGCCTTTTATTTTGTCTATTTTAAATATTAATTATTTTGATTGATATATCATGCGGCCCTATAAAATTGTTGTTGTTTTTTTTTTAATATGGCTTTTGCACTGAAACGTTTGCTCATTCCGGTTTATAATATTGTTAGGATAGTCAGGTTCGTTTTAATTATCGATTTCAAGCAGTGGTTCGCAACCCTTTTACTCTTATTTTATTTATTTATTCATTTATTTATTTATTTTTGTGGATTTCCATAACCATTTGATGAATAAAACTTTTCTATTCTTAATAGATAATTTTAAGAATTGTATTATAAAAATAATAAATTTATGTTTTGTTTTGAAGTAAAACTAACTAAATGAAAATAAATGTGTATTTAACAACTAAATTCTAGAGAAGATTTATGCACAATAAAAAAAATAATTTATAATAAACCATTTTAAAATATATGAGTAATTAATATTTTTTTTAAAGTGCAGATTTATTCAATGAGATTCCAGTAGTTGATATTTCAGTGTAAGTTTGTTTTTTATTCGGTTCCATTGTTGTCAATGACAGTCGAAGATCACCCCATATCACAATGTCGAGTCTATTATTATATTAATTTATGTTATTATGTAATTTTATTAATATTTAAAAGTAATATTGTTATTTATCAAATTAGTTTATATTATAAATTATAATCTTTATATAATTTTTCTTTATATATACTTCTCAGTTTTTATTCAACTTTTACAACAAAAATCTGATAAAGTAAAAGGAACGGTGACTTATATGGCTTGATCTCGTTTTCTGCTAATTTTTAGTTGTTTTTTCTGCTTTTAGTATTTTAATATGGCTTAGTTTACTGAAGATCTTCAAATTATCAGATGTAAGAACAGTTCACAAGCAAAACTGCTCTCTAGACCACTAAAATGTTACCATGGAACCCTATTTGCTATTTTCTGTGTAGGCCGCTAGTATTATCACATCAACCCCTGAGAAACTCTTATTTAAAGCACAGAATTTGAAAAAAATATTATTACCTTGCTGTCGAACATTCCCATCTGTGAGTTTTGACTTGTTCCAGGATTGCTTTTACTTTTAGAATAACCACTGTTTCCAAAGTAACGTTCCAAGAAACGTTCCACGCCTTCCATTCTTGTTCCGAATTCAAAGAAGTTTATTGCGCGACCGAAAAGATCTATGGTAAGATTTAGATTGGCTGAACGGGGTACGAAAGATTTGGGAGAAAATATGATGTTGCTGTCTACTTTTCCTCCGACGTTGAACTGATCAAAGAAGAAAGAACTTTCGTAATTGCGTGAAAATTTCCTCTTGTCTTTATTGAATTCCTTCTTCAGTTCCTCGTCTTCAAGAATCGTTCGCACATCCTGCAGGTGCGGGTCAGAGGTTTCCTTCAGATTAGTGAGATGGGTCCACACAAACGAGCCGACCTGGTTGACTTTTTCGTTTCTCAACGCCTCTTTGACGCGCATCAAGACGTTCTTGTGGGGGCATTTCATCAGGGCAAGGTAGGCGTTTATACGTAATTCAGAATCTTCCAAGATATCGTTGAACAAATCCAACAGATCGACCCTCTAGAGAGAAAAGATGTTAACATTTAAATAACTGTTTAATAGTCAAATAATAAAATGTAATTTAATATTCAAATTATAAATGACTATTCAATAGTCAAATTATAAATAAGTAATTAATAGACAACTTACAATCTATACACGTGCGTTTTCCCACCTATGTGAGCGTACTTACGTAAATACACTTATAATATGCTGTCTCAAAAATCAGCAATATAACTGCATTCTAGAAATACACACACCAAAATTCGATTAAAGATTCTTGAAGCTCTTCACATCAAAGGATGACAACAAACCATTAATAAAACGTATTTCAGTCTTGGCTCGTGCTATTTTCAATATCTTTTAACTGTAAGGTCATTTTTGTCAGATGACGCAAAAGATTTTTTTTCATCCGCCATAGCATGTGAGCCCACGTTTATATGTAATTTAGAACTGTTAACCACATAAACGCTACACTGACCATTTTCTGTCGTCTTTTTTCCGTGAGTAACCTGTGATGATCAAATGGATTCGGAATTTAACATATGATTTAGATTAAGTAATTTTACAAGTTTCCACTTGACACAAAACGATTTAGTTGACACTAATAGAAATTCGCCAAAGGGATTGATGTACATACCCTGTCAGTCATATAATAAAACGTTTAAACAGACAATCGATATCTAAAAATATTATGTTTCAGATAGATAGATAGAAATAGCCTGTAATAAGACTTCCCATTTCACAGGTCGATAGCTATTTTCACAATTATAAAAATAAAAATAAAACAGGGATGTCCTTCCTTCATTAAATATAAAGTTTATAGAAATATGGTCAGATATGAAGAGACTGGAAAACATAGATAGATAGATAGATAGATAGATAGATAGATAGATAGATAGATAGATAGATACCTCATCTCCCCACTAAAACGCGATGTGACACAAAGTCGAATTTAATATGGAGAACCCGAGCGCATCAGGCCAGGGACAAAAATGGCGCAGCACCTGCAAACGTCGGTTGCGCTGGCCACCGTGGCGACCACCGATTCACACCTCTAGTGTAATAGGATGATACAGCCCTAGGCATCTCTTCCCCGGGACCGGGCGCCTCTCAGTATTTTATAATACAATATATATATATATATATATATATATATATATTATAAAATCCTTCCATCTCGCTTTCGTCAAAGAAATACAATTCAACGTCGACTAACAAAATCAATCCATAATCGGGTCATAGGTTAATCGAGACTTAGGTTAGGATTAAATAGAACGGAATTTTATGATACTGTAGGCAAATGTTTTATATAATTTTTGTTCTTTTTACTTCTTGTGAAATTCTTTTATTTACTGACTCACCATAACGTCGCACGGAATTCTTCGGAAAGCATCAATAGCAGCTAGTCGGATTTGAACTGGATTCTCACGGCGTGTAAAACACTGAGACAAGCGAGGAACAATACTCTTTGAGTGTCCAATATTTCCGATGGCACGAAGAGCAAACACCGTCTGAAAAAGATGATTCAGTCAAGTAAAACTTATATACATGTGTGTATGTGTGTGTGAATAGAATATATATATATATATATATATATATATATATATATGTGTGTGTGTGTGTGTGTGTGTGTATATTTAATGTTTATATATATTTAAATATACATGTACGTGTGTATGTGTGACCTCGTTAAAATGGTTCAATAGATTTAAGTAGTATCTCAATTCTGTGCAAAAATAGAATCACACAGATATCACTTCAATTTGTGACAAATTAAGTTCGTACATACTTCAGATTCAAATTTCTATATTACCATTTAGTAACCAATCAACGACGTTATCTCAAAAGCCATTTTAGCTTTCAAAAAGCAGACGATTATTCTTCTCGTTTGCTAAAAGTTGAAGACACACAATCAGAAAGTGATTAACAATATTTTTCCTTCCAATAATCGAAATTAAAACTTCGATAATATATTTATTAGCCAATAAAATTTCTGAATTTAGTAATCTAACTTTTAAGTTCCTTTGATCCTATTTTTATTATAAGTTACTTAACAAAATTTGGTAAAACAGTCTTCAGTAAAATTAGACCGGATAATTTTCAAATTTTCGTATCCTCAAATTAATATATTGAGTACAAAGTAAATTAATTCACGTTTTAAAATATTTTTATAAACGAGGTTGCATCGTTCAAATTACAGTGAAACAAAACATTTTAGTAATTTTAGCAGCAGTAGCAATAATGTTATTATCGGCTGATAGCTGGAATTACATCATACACATACATAATATAAGATTATACTTGAAATTTCGCATTGAAAATTCACAAATCTCTTTTCAACTTATACTAATACAACTAATTTCTCTTGCGGTGTAAAATAAAAAAACAAAACAGTTTTCGTTCAACATTGTTTTCGAGGAACTTAATTACTTGTTTCTTTCAAATTGAAAGAAATTTTTACTCAATAATTAAATTATTTAAATTTGTAGAACTGTGAAGATTATTTCTTTTCTTCGCTTTTCATACTTTTTTCTATCACGCTCTGTCTCTCTCTCTATATATGTATATATGTATATATATATATATATATATAGAGAGAGAGAGAGAGAGTGAGTGATAAATTTGTAGAACTGTGTTTGAAGATTATTTCTATTCTTCACTTTTCATACTTTTTTCTATCATTCTCTCTCTCTCTATATATATATATATAGTCCGTCTTTCTTTCTAGCAATTTTATGTATCCGTTATTATGCACATTGCATAAACTTCAATAACTTGAAAAATCTTTTGTCAAACTTTAAATGATTAATTCAGACGTTTAGACGTCAAAACAAACACAGAGTTAAATTATTAGATAATTATTCATTTTTTAAAATAAAGAGTAAACAATTACAAAAAATTTATAAGTGCATAATTACTGTCCAAAAAAAGGCGACTATATAATATTTGGATAAATAAATTCACTTATTATTTATATACGCAAATCCTTATATAAAATTCTAACAAATTATTCTACAAGCATTATAGATTTATTTGCACAAGCTTTGAAAATTTTGTTACAATCTGATACCTTTTCTGAAATCTAGCTGTCCGAAAATAGGCG
This sequence comes from Ascarosepion bandense, assembly GCA_037127315.1. NCBI lineage: Eukaryota > Metazoa > Mollusca > Cephalopoda > Sepiida > Sepiidae > Ascarosepion > Ascarosepion bandense. The sequence goes on along the minus strand of JBBBDQ010000236.1, from coordinate 833,428 downwards.
GTCATTTGCATAAACGAAATTATGGTTCGATTTGATTACCTTTTCGAAAGGACCTTTAGACGAACATTTTCCAATCATTCGTTCCAGGATGTCTATTATTTTAGTAACTTCGGCCACATCTCCGCAATTGGGATTCACCGAACAGTAGCCACTAACCAGGGATGATATTAAAAGAATTGTGTTGCCTTCGACATTCTTATCTTCCAAAAGAGGCTGTAGAAAAAAAAGGAAAAGAAATTAGATCTAAATATTTGTTGTGAGACAATTTAGAAATAATACATGCTGCCGGTAAATATTGCTAATATTTGACGTTGAATATTATTGACACTTGGGAGAAAATGTCCAAGAGAGGACTTCGTTGTTGGTGATGCAGTCCTCCCAACTGATGCGAAGAATTCTTTAGAGATTTGTTTGCTGGAACGGCTCTAGACGAGTGATGTTCCAGCAATACAAGGTTCATTTTCTTTTCTAGTTAAATGTGCTATCAATTTTTTGTTGTTAATGCTGCTGGAAGTCTTCAAGTGATGTGTTTTTTTTTTTTGCTATTTGGGAAAGTTATTTATGATTCTGCAGTGTGTGTCTTTAAGATTTGATATAAGATTTTCTTCTTTAAGACCTGGAAGAGTCATTTACTTGAAGCAATTTTTAACCGAGCTAAAGAAATTATTGAATATGGCTGAGACTTTAGACATTCCCGAATGAGTCTATGGCTATGCTGTAGAATCATGTGAAATTCTACATCCGACAGTGCTATTTACGAACAAAGCCTGATAATATATTGCAAATACCGGAAAAATGCAAAATCTGACCCTTAAATGACCATAACGGTTGATGGGTCGTTAAACTCAAACCAAACCATGGTTAAAATAATCTAAACTTATTTATAAATGGAACTTTGTCTCTCTCTCTCTCTCTCTCTCTCTCTCTCTCTCTCTCTCTCTCTCTCTCTCTCTCTCTGTGTGTGTGTGTGTGTGTGTGTGTGTGTGTGTATCCGTTACCTATAGACTCCGAAACGGCTGAACCGATTTTCTTGAAAATTTACACAGTTGGGCTATAAGCGTCTGCGAGTGTTCGTAGCTAGATTTTGTGTAGAGGTACACCCAATTAATATCGAAAATCGATAATCGAAAAAATCGGGTTATAGAAGGAGTGGTCCGATTTTAATCAAATTTGATACACTCGTAGACAAAGACATAAGAAACGATATTCAGAAGTTTCAACGTTTCAGTTCTTATAATAGTGCAGAAAATCGATAATATATATATATATATATATATATATATATAAAAGGCAAGATACCGGGTCTGATCAAAATCAGTGTTTCAGCCCTTTTATTTTAGTTTTTGCTTTGGGTTTGGCTCTAAGTAAGTATAATTGTAGTTCTTAGTCTCAGCCATGATGCCATGTATTCAGAGGACTTATTTAGCCTTCAAAATTCAGTTTACGACGAAAATAACTTATTTGATATCGATACCAGGAAATCAAAATTTGATTTACTTCCATTCATTTTTCTTTCATTCTACAGTTTCTCTTTAACTGGAAACAACTATTGCTTTTTAGTCTTTCGTGCCAACGTCCAAAGAGCCTGAGCTCCAGGACCATGGATTAGTTTTAAAGCTTTCATTACACCCGAGCAACGCCGGGCTATACTGCTAGTCAATGATAAATATAACAAGGAAATATTATATCTGTCTCACCTGAATTGCTGAGATCATTTCTTTTTCTGGATTCTGAATAAAAGCAAGGGAAGCGAGCCACATGTCTTTCTCGGTGTTAACCACTTCTCGTTTCGAAATAAAATCGCTGATTAACCGCAAAGAGCTGCTGGTTCCAACCATGGGAATGGCATCGCGAAATATTTTCCTGTATAAATGAAAAAAAAAACAACAATGAAGTCAGTTCAGTTCCCCACCAACAGAAATATTTATCGCCACATACATTAAAACAGGATGTGCGTTGTGGCGCATTGGATATCGGCTCGTAACGAGAAATCGGGGAGCCGAGTTCGAATTCCAGCTGAATTCATTGCATTCACTTACGCGCAAATACCCTTGGGAAAAGTATTAATCCGTCTATTCCTAGGTTAAATAACAGGACAGATTAGGTTCTATAGCCTTGTTCAGCAACCAGTCTACCCAAGAAAGCAATGGCAACCTACTGCGGGATAATCTTCTGCCCAGTCAGTCATATCTCTTTCGAGACATGATCGCCCAAGCGTGTATCACGTATGGCACTTAACTAACTGACTGACATTAAAACAGACACATAAGAATCATGTAACCCAACTGTCAGGAGATTTCAAACACCCTAGATAGATATAATTTTGGGGATATTACTTCATTAAAATTAATCTGTGTGTCTTAAATGCAAATTTTTTATAATTCCCTTAAAATATCCTAGACTTTAAGTAGACATTGTTAAGTAGAGATTGTATGAGCAAAGGACTTCTAAATGAGCAAAGGACTTCTAAATGAGCAAAGGACTTCTAAAGTGAAAACCGCTGTCATATTTGTCCGGTTTTGCTGATCCGTTCTCATCGTGTCGAAGGTCGAAAAACGCTGATTTGCAGACATATTTGGTTTTACATTTCTTTTTTTTTCTTTTAGTTACACCAGCTTGCTCTTCCGTTTTGGCTTTGAACAATTTGAAATTGATGGTCTCTAACATCGAATTCGATATATGAAAGACAACCAGTTTACTACGGAATTATCCACACAGTTAATTTGATTATAAAGTTAAAGGATTGTGTACAACCAGCTACACTTTTCGGCAGAATTGATTATGGATCTCCACAACTTCCTCTTTATTGTTGCTTTTAGTAAAGTTCGTGCTTGTTTTTTGGGTTTTTTCCTGTCTCTCCTAATCCCTTTTCTGCCAGCTATTTACACAAGCTTGTTATGTAAATTATGTGTTGCCTTCCTCTGCTCTTCTTGCATTCAGCATATACTGTGAGTGTCAAATTTTATATGCCCTCTTTCCTCATTATATGCCCTAAAATTTTCGACTGTCTTTTTCTAATTCTAAATATAAGTGTTCTATTTAGTTCTCATTTTCCATAGAACTTCATGATTGAGTACTTCATGCAAGTATTTAGAAAGAAAGAAAGAAAGAAAGAAAGAAAGAAAGAAAGAAAGTGTATGCATGAAATTACAAGAAAGAAAGAAAGAAAGAAAGAAAGGGTGTATACATAAAATGACTGGGATGAAAAAAGAAAAAGAAAGAAAGAAGATGTATACATAAAATTTTCGACTGTCTTTTTCTAATTCTAAATATACGTGTTCTGTTTTGTTCTCATTTTCCATAGAACTTCATGATTGAGCACCTCATGCAAGTATTTAGAAAGAAAGAAAGAAAGAAAGAAAGAAAGAAAGAAAAAAGAAAGTGTATGCATAAAAGTAGTGTATACATAAAATTACTAGAAAGAAAGAAAGAAAGAAAGAAAGAAAAAAGAAAGAAAGAAAGAAAGAAAGTGTATGCATAAAAGTAGTGTATACATAAAATTGCTAGAAAGAAAGAAAGAAAGAAAGAAAGAAAGAAAGAAAGAAAGAAAGGGAAAGGGTGTATACATAAAATGACTGGGAGGAAAGAAAGAAAAAGAAAGAAAGAAAGAAAAGGTATACATAAAATTAACGAATGAAAGAAAGAAAGAAAAAAAAAGAAAGTGTCTGCATGATATTACCGGAAAGAAAGAAAGAAAGAAAGAAAGAAAGAAAATATTCTTACTTGATTTTCTCTGGGTTTCCGCGACAGATTCTTTGGTTCTTAATTTGTTTGTAAATGACATTCAGTGTAGAGAAGTCTGCTTTTTTCATTTCTTTGACGAGTTCGTTGAAATGCTGTGGCTGCTCGGGTCGTACATCTTCCTGAATAATCTGGCAAAGATCTTGCAATTTCGTTTTGATTTTGTCTTCAACGTCTACACCGCTTCTAGCACCGAACTGGTGCGAGAACAGTAAATTTGTCCTCAGTCTAATCTCGTCTGGAATAGGTAAGATGCATAAAATTATGTATAAAAAATATTCGCATCACTTATAAATTAAAAAAGTTTTCCATATTAACGCAAACACAACAGTCCAAACAAAATTCGAATAACAATAACTCTGGTACAAAATGTGCCTATGTCTACCGTGTTCATTTTATTAACTTTATTTTATGTGCGTTGTGGTGCAGTGGATATCGGCTCGGAACGAGAAATCGGGAAACCGAGTTCGAATTCCAGTTGAATTCATTGCATTCACTTACGCGCAAATACACTTGGGAAAGGTATTAATCCGTCTCTTCTTTATGGGTTAAATAAAAGGACAGATTGGGTTCTATAGCCTTGGTCGGCAACCAGTCTACTGCAGAAAGCAATGGCAATCTTCTGCCCAGTTAGTCATGTCTTTTTCGAGACATGATCGCCCAAGCGTGTTTCACGTGTGGCACTTAACTGACTGAATGTAAACTGAGACTATATTTACATTTTGACGATTTACAGCCATATTACATGTAAAAACTAGAAATCGTAAAAGATACAACTTCCAGTAAAATTTGAACCTGCACCCCAATTAGCAACATCCAAAACGTACTTAATACACATATGATAGCCTCATTCACATGCAGCAAAAGGCTTGAGTACCTTGAGGTGGTGTAATGGTTAGCAAGCTTGTTCGCTAGAACAATTACAATTGAGTAGTGGGTTCAATCTTCACTGGGTGTCCCATACTTTCGGCCTTTTGCCACAACTAAGCTGCGCTTAGAAAATCACCACATGCAGAAAAAGGCTAAAAATAATGAAAGCATTTATAATTAAAAAGAAAACGCTTAATGACATCAACTATGAACTTGGCCAGAATGTGCTGATCGTATTTGGAAAATAAAACATTCCTATAAATCTAGATACTTGCATAAAAACTTAAAAGAATCCATAAATTCAGTTACAAGTAAAAATAAAATCATCCTTATGTTCAGTTTTCTTAGTTGGAACCACTTTTGCACCTAGAATGATTTAAATTCATCTTTTACTATTAAAAACACACTTTCGAAATTTAGCTTCATTTGGATATTAAGACACCACGCATTTCTTCCAAAATAGTTATTGGCACATTCAGAACTCTTCTTTTGCACCACAATAAAACTCATGATGTTCTTATTAGCAGAAACCATGGCAAATTTCAGATTAGTTCAAGAATTATGCATATTTTTGACAGGCAACGAGGCTTCCATTTTTTAACTTAATATTATCCTATTTCAACATATGCAAAATAACTAAAATTCCTCGTATTATGGTTATATTTGAAACATAGTATAGGGCTCAAATTTGAGAATTTGCTAAGCCTGACCAAGCTCAGTGAGAATTGTACGATTCTAAAAAAGAAAAAAAAACAGTGTACACTAGAAAAAATTATACGATTAAGATTTTTTTTTTTGTTTTTTGCAATATGTTAGTTTGGCCAGAAAGTCTTGAAGAAATCGGAAAGAAAAAACAAAATTTTCTGGAGCTAAACCAACATTTACTATTCAAAATAAGGTCCATCATTCTTCTGTCAGCGATCATCTACCATCCGAATCTGTCCCAGATACCAGTCCGCTGGCTTTGAATTAAAAAACAAAATTGTAAACAAGCTTTCTTTATTTCAACAAAAGTGTTGAATCGCTGGTCACGGAGGAAGAGTGTCATTGAGAATTATAGGCCTTTGTCACCCAGAATTGCATCAACTCTAAATAGTAAATATGTCAGAATGAATATCAACACGGTCCATCTGTTTGAACTTCTTATTTATCCTGGCAGAGTGCGGCATAGCATAGTCTCCCTGAAACAAATCCGACCATGATTTACCAAAGCCTCGCAGTCCAGCTTCAGACAATACAATTTAGTGTTAACTAGCACTATAGCCCGGCGTTGCTCGGGTGTAATGAAAGCTTTAAAACTAATCCATGGTCCTGGAGCTCAGACTCTTTGGACGTTGGCACGAAAGTCTAAAAAGCAATAGTTGTTTCCAGTTAAAGCAAAACCGTAAACTGAAAGAAAAATGAATGGATGTAAGTCAAATTTTGATTTCCTGGTATCGATATCAAATTTTCTGCACTATTGTAAGAACTACAACCTTGAAACTTCTGAATATCATTTCTTATGTCTTTGTCTATGAGTGTATCAAATTTGATTCAAATCGGACCACTCCTTCTATAACCCGATTTTTTCGATTATCGATTTTCGATATTTATCGGGGGTACCTCGACACAAAAACCTAGCTAAGAACACTCGCAGACGCTTCTAGTACAACTGTGTAAATTTTCAAGAAAATCAGTTCACCCGTTTCAGAGTCTATAGGTAACGGGGACACACACACACACACACACACACACACACACACACACACACACACACACACACACACAGACAAAGTTCCATTTATAAATAAGTTTCGATAGCACGACCTTGTGAAAGAAGATCAAAAAGCAGTAGTCCTTTAAAAACACACCAAAGATCAGGATTTATTGTTTTCTTTCCACTTTCTAAGAAAGTCGAGACTTTCTAGCCAATATAATCTTCTTCTTCTTCTTCTTCTTCTTCTTCTTCTTCTTCTATATGCCCTGTCTTTTCAGGACGTAGGTGATCATGGCTGTCCACGTATCCCTATCCCTGGTGGCTCTTAGCACGCTTTCTCCTGTTACACCACGTAACCCACATCCTGTTATCCACCTGCTCAGGCCCTTCAAATATGTTATCCACTGTTTTCCTCTGTCTCTTTTTCCCTCCATCTGGCCTGTTAGTATCAGATTCTCCAAGCCCTCCTTCCTCATTGCATGTCCCAGGAACTTCAGTTGCTTTTTTCCTGGTGCTCACTCAATTTTCTTTTCTTTGCCATTCTTTCCAACACCTCATCATCGCTCACATGCTCGGTCCATGATATCCGCAGCATCCTTCTGTAGAACCACATTTTAGCTACTTCAAGTTTTTCCTTCATCTTCGATGATATTGTCCGACATTCACTGCCATACTGAAAAACTGACATCACATAGCATTCTAATACTCTCTTCTTTGTTTCTGGTGAAAGTTTCCTGTATTTTGATACTTTACTCAGCTTCTGGAACGCGTCCTTCGCCATGCCATTTCGCCTTCGGATCTTTGTGTCACACTTTCTACCTCGTGCTAGAACGCTTCCCAGCTGTACAAGTTGAACAGGTCCGGTGAAAATACACATCCTTGTCTTACACCCCTTTCTTTCTTTGTAAATCTGCTGAATTCGTTACTTTTCCTTATTCGGTTAGTTTGCTGCCAGTAGAGATTCTTAATTACTCTAACGTCTTTCCCAAAAATGTCGAGGCTGTTGGTCATCTTCATCAATTCTTTGTGGTGTATTTTGTTAAATGCCTTCGTATAATCAATAAACATAGGCACAAGTCCTTCTTCATTTGTATTGTTCTTTGGAAGAACATCATAATCATAAATATGGTGTTCCTTGTCCCAGTGTCTTTGACGAACCCGCACTGTTCCTGTCCTATCTCTGGCCTGATTCTGCTTCTCGCTCTATTCATCAGAATTCGGACAATCAGTTTTGTAATATGACTCATTAAGCTGATAATTCGTTGTAGCTTGCACTCGTTTGCACCTGGCTTCTTAGGCAATGCTATGAAAATCGACTTGCATAGGTCGTCTGGTATTATACCACTATTATAAATTTCATTTATCATTTCTGTAATTTTCTCTATGCAGAATTCTTCCAGGGCTATCAGCAGCTCTATTACAATGCCGTCTGGACCAGCTGCTTTGTTTCTATTCAGTTTGGCCATTGCAGCTTCCATTTCGAACTTTAATATTTCCGGTCCGTCCTTATCTTTGTGTATTCTCGATTACTCTCTCCCTTGTCATGGAAAAGACCTTTTATATATCTTTCCTATCGCTGGAGTATTTCCTCTTACTCCAATATCATCGCTCCATCCTTGGATTTTATACATCCTGTTGAGGGGCAGGTTTTTTTTTATCCTGTCAGTTCTCTTATCTCTTTATGTATGTTTGCTTTATTAGTCCTGCTCAGTCTCTCTACCTCTGCACATTTGTCGTTGAGCCATTCCTCTTTAGCCTGTCTGCATTTGTTCCTTATTATCTTGTGTAGTTTCCTGTATTCCCTTCCATGTCTTGGCATCATTTTCTGTCTCCTTTGCATCATGTTGAGAATCTCTTCAGTCATTCACTCGTTTTTTCTTCTGCGCCTGATTTCCTTTGGGGTAACGTTGTTTGCTGATGTCACTATCGCTTCCTTCAGTAAGTCCCATTTCGAATGTCTCTTTCCAATTTGTTCTTCGCATTTGTTTTTCACGCTGTTAGCGTATTCTTTCTGCAGGTGGAGGTCATTCACGAGCGTGTTATATTTCAGTCTTGGTCCTGTGCTCGGCTTCTTCATTCTCCGGAGTTTTATCTTTAGCTTGCAAATAACTAGGACGTGGTCGCTTCCGTAGTCGGCGCCTGGATAGGTTTTGTATTGAACCACTGCGTTTCTGAATCTCCTGTTTATGGTTATATAGTCTATTTGGTTTTTCGTGTAGCTTCCTGGGCTTCTCCATGTCCATAAACGTCGTAGATGTTCTTGAAACCAGGTGTTAGTTATTACCTGGTCATTTGCTGTGCACCATTGGACCCATTTTTCTCCTCGTTCGTTGCGGATTCCTGATCCAAAGTTGCCGGTCGTGTCTTCTTTCCTCTCGTTACCTACCTCACTCATTATGATCCTAATTTCTTAGCTTTTGCACTGAGCCTTGGCATTGTCTTGTATGGAGTAGAATGATTCTATTTCTTCCTCCGTGCTTTGCGTTATTGGTGCATAAACTACTAGAATAGATATATTGAAGTGTCTTCTTCTCAGTTTCTTCCTCTCAATCTGGCAGTATCTCGGAACGCATTTCTTCACTTCTTTATCTAGTATTAAACCGACTCCTTTTTCGTAGTTTTTACCTCCTGCGTAAATTATCCTGTGTTCTCTGTTGTTAGGCTATCCGGTTTCGCAAATGCCCAGAATATTGATCTTCAGTCTGTCCATCTCCTACTTGACATTCTCTAGTTGTCAACAGTTGTTGAGCGTCCTGACATTCCATGTCCCAAAGCTCAAATACCAACTCTATAAGTTGAGATTTGCTACATTCATACCCAAGGCAAAATAATCTTTAAAGATATCGCTTAACTAATTTTTGTTAGGATACTAAAATCAAATAGACATCGAAATTTAAATCCTTGAGTTGTGTTTAGACAGGGGACGGAAAGTGCGACATTGAGATCCGAAGGCGCACTGAAATGGCCAAAGACGCTTTTCAAAAGCTAAGTAGAGTATTAAGAGACAGGAAGATTTCGTTGGGAACAAAAAATTACTGGAGTCTTATGCAATATCTGTCCTACTATATGGCAGCGAATGCTGGACGATCCCCCTCAAAGATGAAGGGAAACTCGAAGCAACAGAAATGTAGTTCTACAGAAGGATCCTGAGGATACCATTGACCGAACGTAAGCAACAACAAGGTTTTGGAGAAGATGCAAACAAAACGTAAACTTATCATTGAGAGACAGCTGATGTTTCTGGAACGCATAATGCGGTAAGAAGGTTTGAAGAGTCTAATATTCACAGGGCAGATAGAGGGAAAGTGAAACATGGAAAAGAAACGCGAGGCATAGACATACTTGATGAGCTTCAGCAAGTTGATGGCGGAGCAAGGCTTGAAAGAGATACAAAGAAGTAATGGGTTAAGAGCGACAATGGATAGGGCTAAGCGGAAGTCCAGGGTCGTTTACGTCCTAAAAGGATACGCACATAAAGAAGAAAAAAGAAGAATCTTTGGTAAATTTTCGTTTTAATTCCCGTCGCTTTTCCCCTTCAAACTTATCCAAAATAGCATTATCTCTGTGCAAATGTATATGCCGAACTCAAAGCAAGTGTTAGTTAGTGAAGAAACTTTCCTTTTTTGTTTTGAATGTCCATAAAAAAAAAAACGAACTATATCCCGCACTTTTCTCTCCCGTAACTCTTGTGAAGTCATGTAATTAACTGCAGAATGGCGGACTGCGTAGGCTAAGAAATTTCGCCTGTTTACATCCGGCTGTTTACTTCCGGTTAGAGAAGTAGTGCGCTTTTTTGCAAAAAACACGCAGCTTTCTGCTGAAATTGTGTACCGAAAACAACAAGCGCATTACTTCCCTAACCGGAAGTAAATAGGCTGATGTAAACAGGCGAAATTTCGTTGCCTTATGCAGTCCGTCATTCTGCAGTTAATTACATGACTTCATGAGAGTTATGGGAGAAAAAGTATGACATATAGTTCGTTTTTGTTTTTTTTCAATGGACATTTCGATAAAAAAAAGTTAGTTTCTTCACTAATTGACACTTGATTTGAGTTCAGCATATACATTTGCACAGAGATAATGCTATTTTGGATAAGTTTGAAGGGGAAAAGCGACGGGAATTAAAACGAAAATTTACCGAATCTTTGATAAATAAACATTGACTAAGCTTTTATATTTCTTACCTTGGCGTGCTCTTCCCCCTCTTCTGGTTCGTACGTATCGCAGTGCCTGATTGTTGACAGTTGAGGCGCCGCTGTCAGCATTGGAGAATGGCCTGAAGACTTGTGTCTCACTACACGTGGATTCAGCAAGTATTTTCTCGTCTTTGTTAATCCTTTGCGTGCAAATGTGGCTGGTTTTCATGATGGCCAGGCTCTGGATATCCTAAAGAAACATTTAAAACAGACACATTCAATTGAGACCATCGAAACTATCATGCATTATTAATGTATCGCTATTTGTTTCTAGAGACCTCTCTCTCTCTCTCTCTCTCTCTCTCTCTCTCTCTCTCTCTCACACACACACACACACACACACACACACACACAGGATCAGTCAGTTAAGTGCCATACGTGATACACGCTTAGGCGATCATGTCTCGAAAGAGACATGACTGACTGGGCAGAAGATTATCCCGCAGTAGGTTACCATTGCTTTCTGCGGTAGACTGGTTGCCGACCAAAGCTATAAAACCCAATCTGTTCTATTATTTAACCCATAACTGGAGGGAAGAGACGGATTAATACCTTTCCCAAGGGTATTTGTGCGTAAGTGAATGCAAGGAATTCAACTAGAATCCGAACTTGGCACCTCGATTTGTCGTTCCGAGTCGATATCCACTGCACTACAACGCACATCCTAGAATCTCTAGTCAGTCAGTTAAGTGCCATACATGATACACGCTTTGGGCGATCATGTCTCGAAAGAGACATGATTGACTGGGCAGAAGATTATCTCGCAGTAGGTGGCCATTGCTTTCTGCGGTAGACTGGTCGCCAGCCAAGGCTATAGAACCCAATCTGCCCTATTAACTGGAAGGAAGAGACGGATTAATACCTTTCCCAAGGGTATTTGCGCAAGTGAATGCAATGAATTCAGCTGGAATTCGAACTCGGCTCCCGGATTTCTCGTTCCAAGCCGATATCCAATGCACCGCAACGCACATCCTCTCTCAGGATAGATCAGTAAAAACCATAGTCCGAATTTATTATTAGCTGAATTTGGATCTGAAACTTTCACTGCATAATGTTTAATATGGGCTTTTAATGAAAAAAAAAAAAGAAAAACATTGACAATTGGCAAAAAAGAATAAATATTTATTGGGTTAAAAATAGCTGATTATTTTCATTAGGCTTATTGAAACGGCCGGCCACTGGTATCGAATATGTGCCATTCTTCCGGGGTGGCTAGTTAATCTTCGTTTGAAACGCTTGCTCAGGCACATTTGTGTTTGTTCAACACCCACAGAATCAACCTGTTGTTTATACTGGTTGGCAACCAGTCCACCGCAGAAAGTAATGGCAACCTACTGCGAGAAAATGTTCTGCCCAGTCAGTCATATCTCTTTCGAGACATGATCGCCCAAGCGTGTATCACGTGTGGTACTTCTCTTCTTTTTAAAATTCACTTAGATGTAACCGCAAGTTCTATGCTAACTGTTCTTTTTCTAGCACTTCTCGTTGTAAATTTTGTTCCGGCTCCATGCTTTCCAGCAAATTTTAATCTTTAAAAATTGCATTTAAATTTTCAGGGATTAAACTTGACGGAAAAGCTGTGGAAGGCACAAATCCAATGAAAGAGGCCCTGTTTCCTATAGTTTATGGAAAATTTATGCACAGCATATTTTGCATAATTTTTATTTTTTATCTTTTTATTCAGCAGAGTTTTTAAATTTCTGCGCGCAGAACTGTTTTTGCCGAAATAAAATTTTATTTTGTTCAACTGGTTTGGCTTTTAAACAATCAGTTTTGAAGTTCCTTATACTTATTAAAGTCAACAGCCAGGAGTATCCCATAAAAAAAAAAAAAAAAAAAAAAACATTAATCAAAAGGGGGCCATGAACAGAAAAAGATTGAGAACCACTTAAGACATTCATTTAACTTAAAGATTATCGGAACATCATTTTTCTACTCTTTTTAGTGGAGTGAAATACAAACCATTATACTTACTGAATTAACATCGTAACCAATAGACTGGACAGAAGAATGCGTTCCTTGTCTGTGTTTGCAGGTAATTATGTCTTTGGTTTTGATAATAGAATCATTCTCAGGGCTTGAACTTCTGTACATCGTATGACAGCTGCCAGAGATGTCAGTCTGAAAATTAAATAAATATTTGTGCGTGAGTAAAATGATAGACTAATATTTGTACCATATGACAAGCACATATTTTACGAGTACACAAATGTACAGTTGAATTTCTAAGCACCGCTTAGATATGGCACAAAGCCAAAAGTATAGAGTACCCAGTGAGGATCGAACTCACTACTCAGTTGAAATAGATTCTAGCAATACAGGCTTGCTAACCTTTACACCACGCCGAGGTACCAAAGTACACGAATGTACAGACTGCCATTTGAACAACAACAAAAAATATTAGCATATTATGCTGCCCCTGTTTACCAGCTGTCGAAATCCCAGTTTTTACAGGGTTCGAACACTAACAAAAGCAATGCTGTCTCAATTATTAAGCCGGTTCACAGAAGTACTGAAATAAAAAGATTGAGTTAACTAGATAGATAGATAGATAGATAGATAGATAGATAGATAGATAGATAGATAGATAGATAGATAGATTATCCGGGTTTGTATGATCCTAAAATATATTTTCTAATAAGTTTGCATTCAGACGTTCCAACTGATCTTTCATTTAGTAATCTTAGGGTAGTATATCTTCATTCAAAACCATTTCATTGAATAATATAGACATATTTTGTGTATATATATATATATATATAAAATTTATAAAAGGTTTTAGATTATTACAATGGGCAATACATATTTCACCGCATCCTGATGTAATTATCAGACCAAAATTTTGGGTCTGACGAGCCGCGATAATAACATCAGGACGCGGTGAAATATGTACTGCCCATTGTAATAATCTAAAATCTTTTATAAATTATATTACTCTGTTAAATTAGTTCTCTTGAGTTCGTCTCTATCGGAATTTACCTGGATGGTATACCAAGTGTACTATGTTATTTACATATATATATATATATATATATATATATTAGTCATCTACATACAAGCCCGTTTCGCTGTATCACAGCTCATTAGTGTGGCTAGATATATCCACTTGCTTCTGGCTGGGATCGAAACTCGACCGATTTGGTGTCAGTCGGAGTCTCCACTCCCTAAGCCATCGGCGCATGAGGTCAGAGAAGGGAAATTTTAACGTCTTGTATGTAAGCAGTGTATATATATATATATATATATATATATATATATATATATAGAGAGAGAGAGAGAGAGAGAGAGAGAGAGAGAAAGAGAGAGAGAGACTAAGTTATCAATAAGGCAGTTAATAATGAGAATCTTTCTTGTATAATAGGATCAAACTAGTAACTGAATGAAAAGAACTTTAATAAACCCAATTTGTAAACTCTTAGAAAATGAATACATCAAATTGCGTTCGAATTCTGTTCAGAATTAGTGACCGCTGCCAGAAAATTTTTTTTTTCTGTTTTGTAACTCTCATCTTCAGTTGATAAAACCAAGAAAATTACTTTTACCTTTTTATCAGAAATGACGTAAAAGAAGTGCTTCAAATCAATCCATTTCTAAGGAAACATAAAATTTGTATATAAAATATAAAGGAGAAAGGACTAAATTCCACACTGAATATCGCAAATAAAATGCTATCGGGTTTATTGTTACTTGATGACAACAGTCGTTTTCAAAGAAAAAAAATTATTTTTACAACCACAATTTTTTTTTTCCTTTTATATTCTTACCTCAGTGAGACTTTGGTCCGTGTCAAATCGCGTCATGGAGTTCTGGAAGGCGGAAAGAATTCCTTTTTTGATATTAAGACTCCAAGATGGATCCTCGACGTTTGGACACAGGTCTTCAATTCTGCCATCTTGAAAAGAGAATCGCAATGGCCACTGAGCAAGTGTCTCACCGAATTCAGAAGGCGAAAACCTTGCCTCTTGACTTCGATATGGATCCAACAAAGAAGCCTCTTTTAACTGCAGAAAAAAGAAGAAAAAAAAAATTTTAATCTATTAAAAAACAAAATTTGCATTTTCTTCTTCTAAAACGCATCGTGTCCCATCACGGATGATCATCATGGCTTTTTACAACTTCCAATCCTTTGGAGTTCTAAGCAATATTTGCCCTTTTGTTATTTCTCCTATCCACTTGTACAAGATCTTATGGTTGGTTTCTTGATTTTGCCCCCTCTATTTGTATGTCCTGAGAATGTCGAATTCTCTAAGCCTGCTTTCCTGATTTTGAGTTACAGAAATTTCAGTTTCCTCTTCCTGATTCTAAGTACAAGTGACCATTTCGTTTCTATCTTCCATAAATCTTTCTCATTGATTGCATGTACCGTCTATGTTGTACTCAGCATTTATTTATTGAATCACGTCGACGTTGCCAGACCACCGCTTTACATCTATGAGGAAATTTTTCAGCATTCATTGCCATTTTGGAGGATTGATATAATACTGAAGATGTGTTTTTGTTTTGTTATTTTGTCTGTTTTTTGTTTTGTTTTGTTTTTTGCTCTCGTTAAGACCTTTAAACTTTCAGTAGCATTAAAAAGGAGTTTTTTAGAAAGTTAAAATTTTATCTTCAGAGAAGATAAAATCTTCAGAGAAGATAAAATCTTACTTAGTTTCTAACAGTAACTCTGCATAATTATTTCTTGTCTGTTTTTCTACTTAATTAGTTTCTAGCAAGAATTATAATTTCTTATTTTCAAGCAATAATTCTACTTAGTTTCTAGCAGTAATTCTACTTACTTAGTTTCAAGAAGTATTTTGCTTAGATTTCAGCAGTATTCCTATTCATTTAGTTTCTTGCAAGAATTATAATTACTTATTTTCAAGCAATAATTCTACTTAGTTTCTAGCAGTAATTCTACTTACTTAGTTTCAAGAAGTATTTTGCTTAGATTTCAGCAGTATTCCTATTCATTTAGTTTCTTGCAAGAATTATAATTACTTATTTTCAAGCAATAATTCTACTTAGTTTCTAGCAGTAATTCTACTTACTTAGTTTCAAGAAGTATTTTGCTTAGATTTCAGCAGTATTCCTATTCATTTAGTTTCTAGCAAGAATTATAATTACTTATTTTCAAGCAATAATTCTACTTAGTTTCTAGCAGTAATTCTACTTACTTAGTTTCAAGAAGTATTTTGCTTAGATTTCAGCAGTATTCCTATTCATTTAGTTTCTAGCAAGAATTATACTTACTTCGTTACTAGCAATATTTCGACTCAGTTTCTCTCCCAAACAAAAATCAAAACACTAGGAAAGTATAAAAATACATTTTCATAATAAAATGCATGCAATACATTTTTATTAATAAATTTACCAACAGTACGTTTTTGTAATGAAATTACCAACAATGTTACATGTTATAATAAAATGAAATGCAAATAGTTTTTTTATAGGAAAATGACAATTTATGCAACACTCAAAATAGCATAAAAATATTTTTAAAATAAAATTGCATGATTTTATAAATTTCAATCAACATAAAGCTAAGGGTCATTAAATACCGAATGTTTCTTGTATAAAGACGGTCGATCTCGCCATGCAAGTTTTTCGGTCTGACTTAGGCCTTAAAGTTTCCCAGCAGATGAATTTGTTGGAAATATAAAGAAAACAATATTAGTTAAAGTTTACCCTCATCTCAAAGTCACACGGTGATGTCGGTTCGATTTCGACGGTGGCCTTGATGCGAATTGAAGCCGAATCCTCTGATGCGCCGGCAATGCTTGTCTTCGAATTTGCTTCATATTCATAAACATAGACATTTCCAACATTGTAGTCAAACTTATGGTTGTCTGAAACAAATAAAAAAAGTTTTCGGTTAATAATTATAAAAGGATGAAAAATGTCTGGTTGTCTGAAATTCTGTTATAAAGTAGCGTTGACTCTATTTCAAGAAAACTAGAAGTTGCAATCAGAAAGAAATTACTGAAAATTATAAGATAGATAAAGAATAACTGGAGAATTTGACATGAACACGGCATAATGGCTCGGAACTATTAATCGGAGTTCCAATTCTAGCTTGGTTCGTTATACTCGCCCACAAATACCATTGGGAAAGGTATAAATCCACCTCTTCTCTCCCGAGCTATGGGTTAATTAGTAAGGCTTATATAGCTAAAACCATTATTATCGCAAGAAAAAAAAACTAATATACAAATATTTAGATTTCGGTATTCAATAACCCATACAGGTTGAAATGCTGCTAAAAAAGAAAAGGATTCAGTCAGTCAGTTAAATGCCATACGTGAAACACGCTTGGGCGATCATGTCTCGAAAGAGACATGACAGAAGATTATCCCGCAGTAGGTTGCCAGTGCTTCCTGCGGTAGACTGGTTGCCGACCAAGGCTATAGAACCCAATCTGTCCTGTTATTTAATCCATAACTGGAAGGATAAGACGGATTAATACCTTTCCCAAGGGTATTTGCGCGTAAATGAAAGCAAGGAATTCAGCTGGAATTCGAACTCGGCTAACCGATTTCTTGTTCCGAGCCGATATCCACTGCTGCGCCACAACGCACATCCAAGAAAAGGATTACCTAACGCAAAATGTTTGGAAAGAAGTTCCCGTTCCCGTTAATACTGTAAATAGAATTAGTTGAAAACAGAATAATTTAACGAAATTGAATGGATAGATAACTGAGCAAGGACAAAGGGGTTAGGAAAAAACTCCCAAGTTACTTAAGCAGCCAATGACCGAATCTTGCAGACAACTTTGATAGGCCACACCCTGTAGTATCTTCCATTGTTATTTTGATTGTTACCTTTCGATCAGTGAGATACTCGACCTTCTTCTTCTTATTATTATTATTATTATTATCAGGACATAGGCGATCATGGCCCTCCACCTGCCCCTGTTCCTAGTCGCTCTTAATACTTTTTCTTTTGGTATCTCTCTTTCTTCTGTCACTTTTTTTCTCTATCCGTCTTCTGGGTATTAAATTCTCCAAACCTTCCTTCCTCATTACGTGTCCCAGAAACCTCATTTGTCTCTCCCTGATTTTAAATATAAGTTTTCTTCTCGTTTGCATAGTCTTCAACACGTTGTCGTTGCTCACGTGTTCATTCCATGGCATCTTCAGCATCCTACTGTAGAACCACATTTCTCTTGCTTGGAGCAACAGAAATGTCCTTGAAGAGATCATCCAACATTCCCTGCTATATAGAAGGACATATAGCAGTCTAGCACTCTTTTCTTTGTTTCTAATGAGATCTCAGTACACCGGTTGGCTTTTCAAATGCGAATCGAAAATCGAAAGAGACATGACTGACTGGGCAGAAGATTTTCCCGCAGTATGTTGCCATTGCTTTCTGCGGTAGACTGGTTGCCAGCCAAGGCTATAGAACACAATCTGTCCTGTTATTTAACCCATAACTGGGGGGAAGAGACGGATTAATACATTTCCCAAAGGTATTTGCGCGTAAGTGAATGCCATGAATTCAACTGGAATTCGAACTCGGGTCCCCGATTTCTCGTTCCAAGTCGATATCCACTGTACCAACACTTAATGTTCTTTAAAGTGGCCGTTCGTAAGTTATGCGGTGCTTTCCTCTATTTCTTTTGATTTCATTCTATCCTGTGTCAAACTCTCCAAGTCCTCATTCCTCATTATGTGCTTTAGAAATTTTAAGTGTCTCTTATCTAAACTTATTTATAAATGGAACTATGTCTGTGTGTATGTGTGTGTGTGTGTGTGTGTGTGTGTCAGTTACTTATAGACTCCGAAACGGCTGAACCGATTTTCTTGAAAATTTACACAGTTGTACTATAAGCGTCTGCGAGAGTTATTAGTTAGGTTTTGTGTCGAGGTACCCCCGATAAATAAAATATCGAAAATCGATAATCGAAAAAATCGGGTTATAGAAGGAGTGGTCCGATT
Source organism: Ascarosepion bandense (assembly GCA_037127315.1). Taxonomy (NCBI): domain Eukaryota; kingdom Metazoa; phylum Mollusca; class Cephalopoda; order Sepiida; family Sepiidae; genus Ascarosepion; species Ascarosepion bandense. The sequence continues at coordinate 815,009 of JBBBDQ010000236.1, read as the reverse complement.
TTAATCAAATTTGATACACTCATAGACAAGGTCATAAGAAACGATATTCAGAGGTTTCAAGGTTGCAGTTCTTACAATAGTGCAGAAAATCGATAATATATATATATATATATATATATATACATATATATAAGGCAAGATGTTTGTGTGTGTGTCTGTTTATCTGCCTGTATGTCTGTATTTTTTCAGCCCTTTTATTTTAGTTTTTTGCTTTAGGTTTGGCTCTAAGTAGGTATAATTGTAGTTCTTAGTCTCAGCCATGATACCAGTTACTCAGAGGACTTATTTAGTCTTCAAAATTCAGTTTACGACGAAAAAACTTATTTGATATCGATACGAGGAAATCAAAATTTGACTTATATCTATTCATTTTTCATTCAGTCAACGGTTTCGCTTAAACTGGAAACAACTATTGCTTTTTACTCTTTCGTGCCAACGTCCAAAGAGTCTGAGCTCCAGGACCATGGATTAGTTTTAAAGCTTACATTACACCCGAGCAACTCCGGGCTATACTGCTAGTTTTAAACATAACCGTCCTTTTGTTTTTCATTTTTCCTAAAACTTCGTCATTGCCCACATGTTCAGTCTATAGTATTATCAGCATCCTTCTGTAGAATCACATTTCTTTTACCTCTTTATCATGTGTGGAGATTATCCAGCGTTCATTCTCATACAGGAGGACTAATATTACATAAAGGTTTGCTACTCTTTTCTTTGTTTATAACATAATTTTTTTGTTTCTTAAACTTTTGTTGAGCTTTTGGAAAGCATTTTTGACATCCCAATGTGTTTTCAGATTACGATATCGCAGCGTAGCTTAGATGTGACACAAGGCCAAAAATGTGGAGCACTAAGTGAGGATAGAACTCAATGCTCAGTCGTAATTGATCCAGTGAGACAAGCTTACTAAACACTGCACCCTGTCGAAGTGACCAAAAATGATTTTCTCAGCGTAGATTAGATGACACAAAGCCAAAAATGTGGAGCACTAAGTGAGGATAGAACTTACTGCTCAGTTGTAATTGATTTAACGAGACAAGCTTGCTGACCAAAACTTATTTTCTCAGCGTAGCTTAAATGTGGCACAATGCCGTGAGTGTGGAGCATTCAGTGAGAATTCACTGCTCAGTCGTAACTGATTGAACAAAACAATCTTACTGACTAAAAATGATTTTCTCGGCGTAGCTTAAATGTGGCACAAGGCAAAAAATGTGGAGCACTAAGTTATGAAAGAACTCTTTGCTCAGTCCTAATTTATTTAGTGAGACATGCTTTCTAACCCAAAATGATTTTCTCAGCATAGTTTAGATGTGGTACAAGACCCAAGGTCCAGTTGAATTCATTGCATTCACTTACGCGCAAATACCCTTGGGAAAGGTATTAATCCGTCTCTTCCTCCCAGTTATGGGTTAAATAACAGGACAGATTGGGTTCTATAGCCTTGGCTGGCAACCAGTCTACCGTAGAAAGCAATAGAAACCTACTGCGGCATAATCTTCTGCCCAGTCAATCATGTCTCTTTCGAGACATGATCGCCCAAGCGTGTTTCATGTATGGCACTTAACTGACTGACATCAATCGTAATTTATTTAGCGAGACAAGCTTGCTAACCGTTATACAACATCGAAGTGCTCAACCATCTTTCATTATAATGTTTCCCAGATACTTCAATTGTTTTTTTTGTTGTTGTTTTGTTTTTGTTTTTGTTTTTTGTTTTTTTGTTGTTGTTTTTTTTTTCGATTTTAAATTATTTGATTCTGCTGACAGGGAAGTTGTTGAACATAACTTAAAGTAACACGGGTAACATGTCATTGGCAATTATTTTGCTGGAGCAGCACATAGCTCTCCTCTTGTAAGAATGGCAGCAGAACGATTTTACACAGTGTTCTATATGTGCATGGCATTCAACGTTCTATTAAGCAAACACGGAAAGCAATTGAGTAAATTATGACACGTAACAATTATGACAGAAGTAAAACCTGTGTGTTATGGACCAATACCGCCTGGAAGTTGTCGCTCTGGTATACGCCATACACGTAAATGACCATTTATTGTATTAATGTTTGACCAGCACTGAACACTACAGAGTGTCTTTCAACGCTCACGCTACACCACAGATGCCAGTAGCGGACTGGGCAAAGTGTCGACTTGCAAATAGACCCCAAATGGATTGGTGACCTCTATATAAATAAATGCAATAAAGAAACAAACTCAAACGACGGTTTCGTAATAAAAAGAGGGAAAGAACTTTATAAAGTCATCTGCACACTATGAGTTACTCAAGTCCAGCGTAAGAAGACATTTTCAAAACTAAAGATCATAATGACAAAGTTAAGAAACTCGCTGTCTGATGAACATTTGGAATCATACATGTAGGTGCAGAGGATATTTCTTTTATAATCGTTTCACCCCGAGCAAGGCATTTTACTGCCACTATTGTGCAGGGGGTTACATAGAGGGGAAAGTGGTGAGAAAGGATGGTTAGATATAGGAAATGTCAGAAGGAGGGTGATAAACGGGTAAGGATACCGAGAATGAGGGTTGGGTAGATGGTGAGAGTGTTGGGAGAATAGATGCAAGTTAGTGTGATAGATGTCTAATGACCTTACATTTAAACTCCTGGAGATTGTAGCAGTCGGGAAAGCAGACATGTGGAAGGGAATTCCACAGGCGGGAAGCGCGAGAAGAGAAGCTGTTGGAGTAGAAATTACGGTTAAATCTTACCTGTTTTACTGTAAAAGGGTGGGACTTAGTTGCTAATCTGGTATCTCGTGTAAATTCGTACCTAGGCGGCACCAATGATCTAAGTTCATCGGAGCAGAAACCGTGAAAGTATTTATAGAAGAGACACAGCGAAGCCATGTCACGCCGGTGAGAGAGTGGTTGCAGCTGGTCTGCCAAGTCAGTATCAATCACGTTACAGAGTCTCCGTTGTATTTTGTCAAGAAGCCCGAGGAGAGTAGCAGGGGCACCCGACCAGATGTGGCAGCAGTATTCAATACACGGGCGGATGGTAGATTTATATATGTGCAGGATAGATTCAGACGGGAAAAACTTCCGGGCCCTGCACAGAGAACCGACTTTCATAGCGGCGGATTTGGCAATGGATTCGATATAGTCATTCCATTTGAGGTCAGCCGAGAGTGTAAGGCCAAGGAGGCGTAGTTTTACTCTCTAGGAGGCAAGCTTGTTCCATACTAATGGGAGGTAGATGAGATTGTCTATGATGGTTAGTTGATAGCAGCTTCGTTTTAAAAGCATTGAAATTTACGAGCCATTTCTTACCCCAGTCCACTACGGATTGGAGGTCTTTTTCAAGTTCGGCAGCGAGGTTCGCTTTGTCGCCCACAAAGAGCTGAGTTCGAATTTCAGTCGAATTCTTTGCATTCACATACGCACAAATACCCTTGCGAAAGGCATGAACCCATCTTTACTCCCTCCAGCTATGGGTTAAATAGCAGAACAGATTAGATTCCATAGCCTTGGTTGGCAACCAGTCTACCGCAGGAAGTAGTGGCAACCTACTGGAAGAAAGTTTCTGTCCAGTCAGTTTATGTCGCTTTCCAGACCTGATCGTCTAGATTTGTATCACATGGCACTAAGTGGTATGTTGCTGTTCATTGAAAAGGAATTGTTAGATATAGAATCTCACAAAGCCCAAAGAACATATAAATCTATATAATTTTTTGTTTTTTTTTGTTTTGTTTTGTTTTTGCTAAGCGCTAGTTGGTGGAGAGATGATATTGCGAATAATTTAGTTGGTTGTATTGAATTTGCATACAAAGTGACGGCTCCAACAGACCAGAAATAAAACATAAATGCAGCCTCTGCAACAGGGGTTGTCACTCCCGCATCGGCTTCTGTAGTCACAAATGTCGATGCTCCAGACAACTAAGATGCTACCCATGGTCAACCCTGACCAACGGAAGCCTACAATCATGCTCTACCATGAAAATAATAAACAAAAATTTAAAATTCTCGAAACCATCTTCATTAAAAAATTAATACTGACACTAAACAAAATTAATCATGAGTATAGTCACATTGCTCTAAAATGTATACAACAGCAAGTCTTTAAGTTATTCAAGTTATAATTTTGGAAGAAAAAAATAATAGTTTAAAACATTTAAACTGAAATTCTTATACAAATGAAAAGTAAATTATCAAGTTATTTCCCTTGCACCTTATACTTTTGAAATCGGAATCGGTTTCTTACGCGTAAGAAAGCGACGCCGATTTCAGTCGTATATGGTACAAGGGAAGTAAGTTAATTTTTATTTTTCATTTCTATATGTGTATGCTGAAAGTTCATAACGGTTCAACCGCAAGATTTTCATCAGTGACAACATTTCATAACGAACAACTACATTATATTATGTCTTAACAATCAACTTTCTTAAGATGACTTTACATTAGACTGAAAGACTTGGGAAAGTAAAACTAATAAAAACATCTGAGCGCTTTTCTTGCTGTTTTAATCAGCATACCAGGAAACTTATTCATGACTACGAGAGGATTATGTCTAAATTATTTAATCATATATATATATGTGTGTGTGTGTGTGTGTGTGTGTGTGTGTGTGTGTGTGTGTGTGTGTGTGTGTGTGTAATAATACAGAATACGATGAGTAAATTGTCGCTATTTTATATTTTTTATCTTGCGCATACATGTTGTTTTTTATTTTGTCAACTTCACAGCATAGTAGGGTCAGTTGGGCACCGTGTTTTAAGAAGAACCGCAAGATTTTCATAACTGACAACATTTCATAACGAACAACTACATTATATTATGTTTTAACAATCTTAAGTCCCTTAAGATGATTTTACATGAGATTGAAAGTACTTGGGAAAGCAAAACTAATAAAAACACCTGATCGCCTTTCTTGCTGTTTTAATCAGCGTACCAGGAAACTTATTTATGACTACGAGAGGATTAAAATAAAAATAAGTAGACATCATATGTCTAAAATATTTAATCATATCTATATATATATGTGTGTGTGTGTGTGTGTGTGTGTGTGTGTGTGTGTGTGTGTGTGTGTGCAATAATACAGAATGCGTTGAGTCAATTGTCGCTATTTTATATTTTTTTATTTTGCGCATGCATGTTGTTTTTTTATTTTGTCGACTGCACAGCATAGTAGGGTCAGTTGGGTTCCGTCTTTTGAGAAGAAGAGCAGCATGACGCAATTCACCCCGCCATACATTTCTAAACGGCATGTTGTACTACTTCAGAGTGACTGGTTGACAATCTCAGGGCAGTGCCGAGAATGTTGTGTGCCAAAAGATGTACCGAGCGTGATGAAAACTAAATATCTAGTCAACATCATGGTGTTTGGAGTGGTCAAAAGTCATGCAGACGTTATGCCTTCATTCATTTTCTCACACGGGCTCAGACACGGAAGCCTACATCAAGTGCCTTGAGAAGGAAATGCTACCCTGGGTCAAATGGGTGGCTGCTGGCAGACTATATGTCTGATAACAGGACAGCATCATGTCACACAAGCAGGAGAACCCAGTCATGGCTGTAAGACAACTTCTACGACCACATCACTCTTCATATCTGGCCACCTAACTCACCAGACTACAACCCCTTTCATTATTACGTGTGAAGTGCAGTTGAGCAAGAGGTCAACAAAATTCATTTTAGCACAAAAGTTGAATTGAAGGCAAACATTATTGTAGCATTCATCAACTTAAACAATGAAATCGTTCAGTACAGATGCAAAACATTCGGAAGTCGTCTGAAGGCCTTGGTTGAAGCCAATGATGATTTTATTCAATATATTTATTTCAAGATATTTTTGCGTAATTTTGGTAAATATGTCAGTTAAAATAAAATGTCAGTATTATTTTCATTTTTTTTTTTTAAATTCAGACGATAATTTATCCAACGCATCTTGTATGCAACATACTTGACCCAGGGCATCACTACCTTCTTAAAGTACTTGATGTAGGGTTACGTGTTGAGTCTGAGTTCCTCAGCAACAAATTTTAGGTTCTTTTCTCATCAGAACGAAAAAAAAGTTTTTCCCCAACTGCCGTACCTTCTTAATCACCATTAGACTCATCTAACTCATTCCTAATCCTCTGCAATGACCTCAGATTGACACCCAAATACTCTTAAAATGTTCGTAAGAAAGCTTCCGGTGCGAATGCCAAGTAGTATTGTTTCCACATTTCTGGTGGAATGAATTACTTTATGATAGTTTTTTCTCGCAGACAGTGCCCAACTTTATTGTGCCGGCAACAAAATAAAATACAAACAATGCGTATACGCTAAATTAAAAAAATAAAATGGTGACAATTTACCCATCGTACCATATATATAGCATAATGATGATCCACGTATACTGTCTTAATATGCACTAGCAGTATAGCCCGGCGTTGCTCAGGTGTAGTGAAAGCTTTAAAACTAATCCATGGTACAGGAGCTCAGACTCAGCCTAAAGACTATTTGTGAAGTTTGGTGAGAATCGGATAAAAAATGTAGAATTGTATAATGGACATACAAACAGATAAACAGCCAAACATCTTGCCTTTTATATATATGTATATATTATCGATTTTCTGCACTATTATAAGAACTGCAACCTTGAAACTTCTGAATATCATTTCTTATGTCTTTGTCTATGAGTGTATCAAATTTTATTTATAATCGGACCACTCCTTCTATAACCCGAATTTTTCGATTATCGATTTTCGATATTTATCGGGGTACCTCGACACAAAACCTAGCTAAGAACACTCGCAGACGCTTATAGTACAACTGTGTAAATTTTCAAGAAAATCTGTTCAGCCGTTTCGGAGTCTATAGGTAATGGACACACACACACACACACAGACAAAGCTCCATTTATAAATAAGTTTAGATTGGAAAAACTACTAAAAAGTTGTAAGTTTAAAAATGTATTTTTTGAGAGTATATATATATATATATATATATATATGGAGTGAGCGAGAAAGAGAGAAATTTGTTGTAACTCACCGATACATCGCTTCGCACATATTCTGGAATCTTTAAACAACTCAATGTTTATTGGACCTGAAAAAAGCAAAAAAAGAAGAATAAATTATAAATTTAAATAAATTTAAATTAAGATAAATACAATTGTTTCTTTATTATTTCAAAAGATATTTTACGCTATTCTCTGAAATTTGGAAGCAAAATCTTGTTATCATTACAGTCTCGTTCATTCAGTCTAATTTCCTCATCTTTGTTATTCTATTACAACGTTTCATTCCCTCAAATCTGCCCCTCTCTGATGTATACTATATTTTGGAGTGTCAGCTGTCTCTTTCTTAGTGTCCCTATGGCACCTCGACATGATGTAATGGCTATCAAGCCAAGTCACCTTTTTAGTGTCCACTTTGTCATTTTTTTTTTCTAAAATGTTGTCGTCGTTCACGTGTTCAATCCATATTATCCTCAGCGTCCTTCTGTATAACTATATTTCTGTTGCCACAAATTTCTTCTTTATCCGTGATAAGATTTTCCAGCATTCACTGCCAAATAAGGGAACCAATATTACATAAAAGTTCAGTACTTTATATTTCCTGTTCCTTAATACTTTGCTTAACTTTTGGAATGCCTCTTTTGCCATCACAATGTTACTTCGAATTGCGGTGTCGTATTTTTCGTACTCTGTTCTGAGATATTTCAATTTTTGTACTAATTCCTAGTCCGCATATTGGGCTGAGAATCGTACATTCTGTTCTGTTTTCTTAAAATTGATGCTTAGTCCTTTTTCTTGCTTTCTTTTGCTACTTTCTTTTACTATCAACACTGTGCTATCTGCATGTCTAATATTGTTAAAATTGGAGTCGCCAATAATGAATTCTGGTAGCAGTTTGTTTCCATCATAAGATCTGGATTAAAGTAATATCCTTCCCAAATAAATCAAGTTCAACTAGCAGTTCAAAAAAGAATTTAATTTTTCTTTTTTTAGGTGTAAAATAGATTATTTTTAAAGCGATTTAATGTAACTGGAAAAAAAATTGTGAAGAATAAAAAAAAACGATGTTTATTATTTTTTTAAAAATGTTAAATTATTGAATGTGTATGTTATAATGTTCTTTCTTTTTTCTTTTCTTTGTAATCATTTTACCTCATGTAAGGCGGGAATGCCACTAGTATGCATAAGGCTACAGAGAGTGAAAATGAGAGCAAAGACTAAGTACTGCGAGGATTGAGCAAAGGACAAAAAAGAACAGGCTCAAAGAAGACAGAAGATAGTGATTGACATTGCGCTTAAATTTTTGAAGATTATAGTTATCAGATAAGCAAGTAAACAGAAGAGAGTTCCATAGGCGGAAAGTGTGATAAAAGAATCTGTTGGAGTAGAAGAGGAGGTTACATTTAACTATTTTGACAGTAAAGGGTTGAGAACTTGATGCACGCTTAAATTCACGTAGTCAGGGAAACGGGGAAAAGTTCATAAGAGCAGCTTCCATGAAAATATTTTTTAGAAAAGACAGAGGGAAGCCACGCCACGTCTGTGAGAAAATGGTTGAAGTCCAGATGCCAAATCAGGATGAATTACATTATAGATCCTTCTTTGGATTTTGTCAAGAACCTGAAGATGAATAGCGGGGGGGGGGGGCTAGACCAGATGCGGCAGCAGTATTCAGTGCACAGTTGAGATACCCATGAGGACATAAATAAATAAAATAAAGATAATCTCCTTGTGCCTATAATCTATACATTTTGGCTTTGTACTATATTAGGATAAACTACCAATAAAGGAATTTAGCTATCAACCTGGAGATTTTACACTCAAATCTAAATTGTGTTTTATTTACGTTATTCGGACTGTTGTCCTTATCGTTACTGCAATGTTTACGACGTTTCAGCCGTTGTGCGCTCTGACCTTCGTCAGGTGTTTGAAATGTCGAACCGAACCCTTTACTTCGATCACTTGGGTATATCATTCTCATTCCGTGTGCGATGCCACTTCCGGATACCGTGTAGTTATCTCCTTTTAGCACGACTCTCTATGTTATTAGTTCACCTCTGTTGTAGCCAGGTATTGAACACACAACTCTTTCGCTCTAGTCACTGAATCTAAACAACGCTTTTATCTACTGGGCCATGTGTCCTTGAGAAATCCAGTAATAGGATCCTATCACCTGAAAAAGACCGGTGCATACAACAGCCGAAACGTCGTAAGCATGACAATAAAAATGAGGACAACAATCCGAACAGTGTAAATAATGAAGATACTCTCATCGCAGAAATTGGAGTAGATAGACTAAACTATCGCCAGGTTCACACTCCACCCACGTCTATTGAACAGGTGAAGAGGCTCATCCCTTGTTTCCTGGTTAGGATGTGGTTTCCGGCTTTCTCTTTTCCAATCTTTTCACTCTTACGTAGCCCCCTGCACGTCAATGGCATTACCACCTTGCTTGGGGTGATATGATTAAAAAAAATATAGACAAATATTGAATTGGACCAATTGTTTTAATTAAGAATAACAGCGATAAAAAAATTGATATATCCCGGAAAGGGATATATATATATATATATATATATATATATATATATATATATATATATATATATATCAAAGTAGCTAAGTGGTTTTGGCAATTGTAACCGGGTAGGACAATCTTGCAAGTAGCCGTAAAGGACCGGGGTACTCATCGTAGTCGTATGCAGTATGCTTAGGCGTAGGCTTATGCAATAGGCGTTGTCAATAGGTTTTCCAATAGTCGTACTCTTAGGCGAACTCCTAGGCATCTCGCCTTAGTCTATATTTATGACTGACACCAGCCAATCATATTACTGTGCGGGGGAACCAAGGTGCATGCGTATTCATTACATCATGAATAAAAATAAAAACAACAACGATAGAAAACTAAATGTAATGAACTAAGTTATGCATCAGGATGTGCGTTGTGGTGCAATAGATATCGGCTCGGAAAGAGAAATTGGAAGAGCCAAGTTCGAATTCCAGTTGAATTCGTTGCATTCACTTACGCACAAATACCCTTGGGAAACGTATTAATCCATCGCTTCTCCCTCTAACTATGGGTTAAATAGCAGGACAAGTTGGGTTCTATAGCCTTGGTTAGAAACCAGTCTACCACAGAAAGTAATGGCAACCTAGTCAGTCATGTTACTTTCGAGACATGATCGCCCAAGTGTTTATTACTTATGGAACCCAATTGACTGATACATTTAGATCAGTGGTCGACAATCCCTGGGCCACATCCAGTCAGCAAAATATTTTTGCTCTTTCCTCTTAATAATAACACAAATCATTTGATCTTTCCTCTTAACAATAACACAATTTCTTTGGTTTTTCCTCTTCATAATTACACAAATCTTTTTATCTTTTCTTCTTATAATAATACAAACCTTTTGGTCTTTCCTCTTAATAATAACACAAAAATAATCTTTTTAACAATAAAACTTTCCATTTTCTCTTTTTTTAGGACTGTTCCGTTATCGCTCCCCCTGTTTCTACTGTAACGGAGTTAGACGAGATTCTATATCTCTATAGATGGACTGCTAAAGAACACTCTACCTTTGAAGAATTAATGAAGGATTTAGTTCGAAATTTCCCGGAAGTGGCCCAAATCGAAAGACCCCTGCAGTAAGCCGAAGAGCACACCAGCCGAAACGTTGGGATAATAATAAAAAGGAAGATGATATTAAACCGAATGTAAATGATGTAAATATTAAAAAATAATAATAATAATAATAATTGGTCCAATAAATTCTGGAATAATGATAACCACAAAACTTTCAAAATTATTTTCATTTAAGCAATCATTTCCAGCATTAAAGGGTTTTGAAGTTATTAGGTTGTCACACATGAAATGCATTTTTTAGTTGGTTGTTGATCCTATCGTCTAAAGGAGTAACCTCCTTAATAAATGACTTTTCTTTCCAGGTAAATTTTCTGTCTGTGTATTGTTACTCATAAGCTCAATGTTAATGATTACAATGAAATAATATAGAGTATTCTTACTGTACGAGTCAGTCAGTTAAGTGTCATACGTGATACACGCTTAAGCGATCATGTCTAGAAAGAGACATGACTGACTGGGCAGAAAATTCTCCCGCAGTAGGTTGCCATTACTTTCTGCAGTAGATTGGTTGTTAGCCAAGGCTATAGAACCCAATCTGTCCTGTTATTTAACTCATAACTGGAGGAAAGAGACGAATTAATACCTTTCTCAAGGATATTAGCACGTAAGTGAATGCAACAAATTCAACTAGAATTCGAACTCGGATCCCCGATTTCTCGTTCCGAGTGGATATCGACTGCACCAAAACGCACATCCACTGTATGAGTACAAACTGGGAAAAAGAACTATTTTTGCAACAAATCATTAAATGCGATGAAAAATGGATGTTCTTCAATAACAGTAAGAGAGTAGGCCAGTGTTTCAATGAATTTGAATCAGTAAAACAATACCCCAAATACCCACTGCTTCCTAAAAAGGTTAATGGTCATTCTATGGTGATCTTTCAATGGGGTTATTCATTATGCAGTCTTGTCTCAAGGGAAAACAATAGAAGCAACCTCGTATGTTGGATAAATTGAGTGTATGTACGAAAAATTAAAAAAAAAATTCTAGACTTGTGAATTTTGCTGCACAGCCACACGTTTCTCAATCTCAACTATCCAAAAGCTGCATAGCCTAAATTATGAAATTATACCCCATCCTCCATATTCACCTGATATCTTTTCTACTGATTATCAATTATTTAAGTATTTTGAGCTTTTTCATACGCAATAAATCGTTCTCAAATAAGGAAAAAGTAATCGAAGCATTTGAACTGTTTATCACATCAAAAGATGATTTTTTTAACGATGGGATCAAGAATTTAGAGATTAGTCATTCATCAACATAGTGCCAGTTTATGGTGAAACACACCTATTCCTCGGATAATGAACTCTCCCTCCTATATTAATAAGAGTTAACAGGAAGTTAACTCGAGAAGTTTTGGGGTAAGTTCATAGGAGTTCTTAGAAGTTCTAAAGAGTTCTTTAGAGTTCTATTGGAGTTCAGTAGAGCCACTAGACAGTTGATATTAGTCGGCAATAAGGCGAATACTAAGGAGTCAGCTTACAGTGGAAGATTACCAAGTTCCTAACATTTTGGGTGCATTAAGTCGATTAGCAACTGACATAGCACGATTAAAACCTCCGGTGAGAAAAATTCTCCACAACACAGTTTTAACTAAATAAATTGGTTAATTCATATTTCAGAAGAGTTTTATTCATTTTCTATAAAGAGCGTCATTTCGTGTGTGATGACCTAATAAATTCCTCATTTCAAATTTTAGAAGTGTTTTATTTGTTCTTATAAAGTGTGTCATTTCAGGTGTGACAACTTAATAGCTGGTTATTTAGCATTTTCGAAGCGTTTAAATCATTTCCCATAAAGCGCATTATTTCATGCGTGACAACCTAATAAATTACTTATTTAACATTTCAGAAACGTTTTATATTTTTTCTATGACGTACGTTATTTCATGTGTGACAACCTAAT
>JBBBDQ010000236.1:770000-797500 GCA_037127315.1 Ascarosepion bandense | reverse complement strand
GACAAACAACCGTTTTTTGCAACATTGATAGAAAGAAACGAAAACGAAAAGAAAAAATATATATTGAATTAGCACTTTTTTTTTTAGCACTTTTTTTACTAACGTTTTTCATTTACTAGACAACTTATAAAAAGCAAATAAAAAAGATAAATGCACCTAATGAACCTAATGGACACTATACAGTATAACGCTGAAGAGAGTTGTCGGGACCGGATAAAAGTCCTCTTATATCCGAGTTTCTCTTATATCCAGGTTTATCTTATATCCGGGGTTGGTCTATTTTATATACATTACCACATGCTCTAATTTGGGACCAGATAATATATATATTATATATATATATATATGGGTCTCTTATATCCGGGTTGTACTTCGATGATACGTACGTAGCTTTGCATATATTCCCACAGACAGAGGGATCGGCAAACCGAACGCTCACTTTTTGAATGGATGCCTGATCCTTACTTATATGGGTGATCGCTTGAGAATACAGGTATGGGTGTGCGGGTGGTGTAATAGATAAGGGCCCGGCATTGGAAATCGGACGGCCGAGTTACAATTCCAGTCGAGATTTTTATATTCGCTTGGGAAAGGTATGAATCTGCGGGAGAGTGAAAATAAACTAACGGATAAAATAGTAATAATAAAAATAAAGAATTTCATTTTCCCATAATGCAACAGAAAAAAAAGGAAATTAAAAAGGGTTTCCAGTCACGTGTGAATTTTATGACTCGACTTCCATAAATGACATATATGATCGGTCTCTTTTCACCTCGCAGCCATTGAATTAAGATGTGTTTGGTAGCCTTGACAACGAAGAGGAGATTAGGCTCCCCACACTCAACTTCAGACTGAATTGGGGTTGACCATTCTCTACATATCTGCATTTTTGTACCTCCGTGCGTTAATAAACATTGGCGATTCATTATCTACTCGAACCTTCGTTTTGTTTATTGCGATCCTGTAGTGGACACGAAATTAAAAGCAACTCTTTTCTCTTCTTCACTTTTACAAAAATTCATAGTGACGTGTGAAATCCTGATTTTACCGAATAGAAAAAAAAGGATTGACCCTGTAATGAAAGAAAAATACGAAGCGGGATTTCGCGATCAGATGTCAAATGAATTTTCTAACCAATGACTATATAGAATTCAATCCGTTGCTAAAAAAAATGTCGGTTCTCTGTGTAAGGCCAGGAAGTTTTTTCCGCCTGAAACAATCCTGCATATATATAAATCTACCATCCGCCCGTGCATTGAATACTACTGCCATATCTGGTCGGGTGCTCCTGCTATCCACCTAGGTGTCCTTAATAAAATCCAGCGTAGAATCCCGACTTGGCAGGTCGGATACAGTCACTTTCTCACCGGCACAATGTGGCTTCCCTGTGTCTTTTATACAAATACTTTCACGGCTTCTGCAGCGATTGACTTAGCTCACTGGTGGCCCCTATATATAAATTTACTCGAGCCACAAGATTAGCAACTAGGTCCCACCCTTTTACTGTGAAACCAATAAACTGTAAACGCAAATTCTACTCCAGTAGCTTCTTTTCTCGCACTTCTCGCCTGTGGAATTCCCTTCCATTTACTTGCTTTCCCGACAGCTATAATCTCCAAGAATTTAAATGTAAAGTCAATAGTCATCTCCTATCTCACTAACCTGCATCCTTTCTGCCAAGCTCCTTTCTCCGTCCACGCCACTCTCATCAGTATTCTCATCCTTCTCTTACCCACTGCCTGACACCCCTATAACCTGTCACTCTTACTTTCTATGTAACCCCTTGCAAAACAGTGGCAATAAAATGCCTTGTTTGGGGCAATATGATTATTAAAAAAAAAATGGAAGGAAGCGATTTGCAAAACTGAGAGAAAAGTTAACAATCCTATGTTAAAATTGTCTTTGGCTATAAGAACAGAAAGAAAGTCGAAGCAGTCAGTCAAATGAAAGCAGAAATTAGAGACGAGACTGCAAGATGTGACTAAAGAAATTTTAATCTGCCGACCCGGACATATAGGTCCCTTCACACATTCATTCTCCTTCTTCACCCATGCTAATTTCTTTTACCTCTTCTTCTCCATCCTCAACAGTCCCGCAGTCAACAAAAAAGAAGACAACAACAATAGCAGCAACAAGATACTTCAACTGACTCCTAAATATTAACGTCCGATAAGTACAATTTCTTTTATTGCTTCACCTTCCTTTTCAATTTTTCGGAAGGGAACACAGACTTTATTAGTAACCTGTTAATCTTTACATACACACAAGTTACAACTACGAACCCTTAATTCACTTAACTCTTACAAATTCATGTTATTACTGTTATATTAATAAATGTTATTACTGTTATATTAATAAATGTTATTACTGTTATATTAATAAATTTCTAGTTAAACGTACAAAAGGTATACTTATATTCTTCCCCATTCCAACATCCAAACCTCCAACCTTCTGATGATTCTAATGAACCCTAAGTTGTGGGGACTGTCGGCTATGCTTGTGAATTGTCCTTGTACCAGACATGGATGACTGTCCCTACCACAGATCTACCAACATTCAAAATCTGTTGGCGACACGAATTCGAATAAAACCCTCCACAAACCCACTTCTCCAACCAACTATGGGTTAATTAATAGAACTTGCATCAGTAAAATCTTTATTATTATTTTTTTTTTATCATATCACCCCGAGCAAAGCGGTAACGTCACTGATGTGCAGGGGGCTACATAGGAATGAAAAGATTGGAAAAGAGAAAGCCGGAAACCACATCCTAAACAGGAAACAAGGGATGAGCCTCTTCACCTGTTCAATAGACGTGGGTGGAGTGTGAACCGGACGATAGTTTAGTCTATCTACTCCAATTGAAAAAAAAAGTGAGAAGATTGGAAAAGAGAAAACCGGAAACCGCATCCTAAACAGGAAACAAGGGATGAGCCTCTCCCAAAAATCTAAAAGAAAACATTTTGGCTTTAAATAACCGGCAAAAAATTGATTAGCCACAAAACACAAATCAACCAGTCAATAATCCTAGTCAGTCAGTTAAGTTCCATACGTCATACACACTTGGGCAATCATGTCTCGAAAGGGACATGACTGACGTGGTAGAAGATTACCATTACTTTCTGCGGTAGACTGGTTGGCAGCCAAGGCGATTGAACCCAATCTGTCCTGTTATTTAAACCATAACTGGAGGGAAGAAACGGATTACTACCTTTCCCAAAGGTATTTGTGCGTAAGTGAATGCAAGGAATTCAACTGGAATTCGAATGTAAATAGTGTAAAAATTGTTAACTCCTCATCCCAGAAATTCAGACAATAATAAAATAAAATAGTGTACGGCGAAAATGTAGAACCCAATCCTGTTATTTAACCCATAACTAGAGGGAAGTGATGGATTACTACCTTTCCAAAAGGTATTTGAGCGTAAGTGAATGCAATGAATTCAGCTGGAATTCGAACTCGGCCCCGATTTCTCGTTCCGAGCCGATATCCACTGCATCACAACGTTGTGGTGCAGTGGATATCGCAACAACGAATGTAATGTACAAGACTCAAATTCGAACTCTGCACCGTTACCGCTTACACCACACGCACATCCACCAGCTGAGTTGAACTTCTTTCTTACGAATGGAGTACGAAGGGGACGAGGATGATTCGTCCCAGTGAACATTGAATGGTGAATCTTAGCTGTAAAGTGCATCTAGCATGGTGGGTCTTAGCAGAAAAGGCCTGGAAATAGCGTTAGAGTAGCAAAAGGCTTGACAACGTTGCGTCTGTGAGAAAGGATTCCTACGAGTGGAAAATATTAATCGCTCACAAAGCCGCATCCACACTTTGGAACTCTGTCAAACCTGGTAATGAGTGATAGGGCATCTTCAACCCAGATAAATCAAAGTAGAAAGCAGTGAACGCCTACACTTCAAGGCCAGTGAATTAGCTCAGCTGCCAGTTAGTCAGTTAAGTGCCATACGTGATACACGCTTGGGCGATCATGTCTCGAAAGAGACGTGGCAGAAGATTATTCCGCAGCAGGTTGCCATTACTTTCTGTTGTAGACTGGTTGCCAGTCAAGGCTATAGAACCCAATCTGTCCGGTTATTTAACCCATAACTGGAAGAAATAGACTGATTAATACCTTTCCCAAGGATATTTGCGCGTAAGTGAATGCAATGAATTCAGCTGGTATTCGAACTTTGCTCTTCGATTTCTCGTTCCGAGCCGATACTCTAGGATTGACGTAAATTGGCACATTCTCCGTCCCACAATGGTTTCGGTCTTTGCTGTCTGCAGTGTTCCACCGAGGATGATTTTAGAAATTTATATTAGCTGGTTGGAATTGTGCAGAGGGTTACAGCGAGAGAAAAAAACACGGTACAGGGTATGTCGAAAAAGGATAAGAGATGGATCGGAATCAAGGAGATAGAAGATGGCAACTGACATTTCAATGAAACTTTTGAAGATTGTTGCTGTCAGGGAAGCAAGCAAACGGAAAGAAGTTTCACAAACGTGAAGTGCGAGAAAAGAAACTGTTAGAGCAAAAGATGTGGTTACATTTAACTATTTCGACGGTAAAAGGGTGGGACCTTGATGCCAATCTAGTAGCACGCGTAAATACATGTGGTTGGGGAACCAGGAAAAAGCTTGTCAAAGCATTTGTCATGAAAATACTTTACACTATATGACAAAGAGCAAAATTAACGTTCTTAATGTTATCGTAACGAGGATATATGCATATAGTATTAATGTTTACTCAAGGCTTAATAAGAAGGTTGAAAAACCGTAAAGTAAATGTGCCTGCCTAAAAAATCAACATTCGGAATTCTATTTACACTGTTTATATTGTTCGAACTGTTGTCTTCAACTTTATTGTCATATTAACAACGTTTCAGTTGTTGTACATTCTAGCCTTCGTCAGATGATATGTGTAGGAATTTCAAACCGAAATTTTTATTTAGCCACTGGGGTAGATTTTTATATTTCCATCTCAATGTTCTACCCCAATAGACTAAATAAAGAATTCGTTTCGATATTCCTACGTATATCACTTGAAGAAGGTCGGAATCGTACAACGGCCTAAACGTCGGGAATATGACAATAAAGGTGAGGACAATATTCCGAACAATGTCAATAGTGTAAATGCTTACAATAATTCATCTCAGAAATATAAATAGATTCGGAATTCTATTTTTTTTTTTTGTTTTGTTTTATATATGAAAGTAAACTACACTCTCTAGTCAGTTAAATGCCATACGTAATACACGCTTTGGGCGATCATGTCTCGAAAGAGACATTAAACTAACTAGGCATAAAATTATACCGCAGTAGGTTGCTATTGCATTTTCGGTAGACTGGTTGCCAGCCAAGACTATAGAACCCAATCTGTTCTATTATTTAACCCATAACTGGAGGGAATAGACGGATTAATAACTTTCCGAAGAGTATTTGTACGTAAGTGAATGCAAGGAATTCAACTGGAATTCGAACTCGGCTCCCCCGTTTTTTTGTACCGAGTCGATATCCACTGCCCCACAACGCACACACTCTCTAATACGAGTGGGAAATAAGTAAATAACTCATAAGACGGTATTCAATTCAATTTTGATACTTTTATAAACACGCTGATTTTTTTTTTTTTTTTTTTTTTTTTTTGCAAAACAATAGTTTAGCCAACGTCCAAGTAAAGCGATCCTCGAAAAAAATAACTCAGTTCAGAGTTCGGTACGAATTTTAAAGTAAGAATTCATTTGCAATAACCAGTTAAATTAAGACAAAAGTCACACATCATGGGGATAATTTATTAAAAGTATAATTAAACATGAAAATTTTATTTACTAGTTACTTAAATGTTATAATTGCTGTCCAAAATATTCTCGTTTCTTTTTCAAAATGCATTTCAATTCTGTGCCTACATGAATTATTAACAAATTGGAGAGTTTCCTCTGTAATTTTACTGCATTCATGTTTAATTCTTTCGTTTCACTCTCTGGGGAGCTATATAGAGGTCAAAACATATAAATTTAAGAACGATTACCGATTAAGTTTCTCAATATTTCTTAGCTGCGGCTAATAAACAACTGATTTCAAATGACCCCACAAAATAAACAAATATCAAAGCAAATTAGATATTTAAAACATGATTAATTAATTAACCAAAATTTGCTTCACCTTGCATATTTGAATGAATTATCATTAACAGCCAGTGTTTTTGACAAAGAGAGTTCTGAATATCAATAATCAGAGCGATGGTAAAAAAACAAATTAAAAATTACAAATTCCCTTAGCTTCATGCATAATAAGCAATCTTCAGGCCAAGGTGGGTACATACGTAATTACATATGGTGGCTGTCGACTCACAATGCTAGTAAGATCATCACCGACATATCCAGCATTAAACCATAAGCTAGCAAGTTGTCAGTAAGGCCCTTGCGGGTTTTAAGGTCGGGTGCAGCTTACGCAGCGCTGCATCGACCTTCACCACAAAACCGCATTAGCCAGAGACAAGTAATTGCAAGATATTCAGTGTAGCCATGAGGTAAGTTTTTTATCAGTGTTTCCTTCTCCTAATAGTCAGTCAACAGTCTTGGGAGGCCCCACCTCCAGTTGGCTAACCGCGGGTCTGGATACCAGCCAAGATATCTCTTTGATCTTTCACAGAGATTGCTAAATGTCATTGACCTCTCAAAGAGGTCCATCTGACCTTTGAAAGATTTTGTTTTTGATCTGCAAGGTTTTTAGCCACCCTCCTCACGAGGTAGACCTGGTTGGGGAACCGGTTTAGTCGCTGATTGCCCGACCATGCAACAGGTAATACTGACTTACATGGTACCAGTAGCATCCTATCGGAATAACCTGACACAACATACATACATACATACATACATACATACATACAGGCGGTACCGTAGAACAATAGATATCGGCTCGGATTGAGGAATCGGAAAACCAAATTATAATTCCAGTTCAAATAACCTTGGAAAAGTTATGATTTCTCCGTTCAGCTAGGAGAAGGACAATTCAAAAAGAGGGACGTTTGTTGACGTTGCGGTTCACGATGCCCACCAAAATTCTGCGGTTGTATTTTGCACAAACCATAACCACTAGAATAAAATCATAAATGCGACTAGTTTGGTTGCTCTACCCACATATATCAAAAACGACAGGAGATTCCAGTATATATATATATATTGTAATTTTGTTATTACAATGGTTTATAAAAGCATTATATCACTACACAAAAAAATTCATGTTTCAGAACAATATTGTTCTTTTTCAGGTGATATTTTAAAAAAATAAATGGTGAAAATGGTTTATTTTAGAAAATATAAGATGAATTCATGGTTATTTAGAAAATTAAGGAGGGGTGGTTGGAGGATTTCTAACAATATGATTGTAGCTGTGTCAATAGTGCTCAATCAAAAATGAGAATTAGGTTTAACTATGGAGTTGAAAATTTGGGTCCCAGGAGAACAATGTAGATTAATGTCAAACCATGACACTTTTTATTTGGTTTGTATAAGATACATACTAGGAACATGCATTATTTAAATGAGTAGAGAATAATTTTAACGGAAGGTTGGATTTTGGGTTCTTTAAAAATTTGATGTACTACCTCATCTGTTAAAGGGCTGGATATATTAGGTTAGAATTAGAATTAAGTAATTATGGTATACTCAGGTATATTAGAGTTGTGAAATCCAATTAAGTATTGTGTGGATCATTAATTTTAGTAAAATAATTTTTAAGTAATATAAGTAGAACATAAGTTATAAATTAACCTTATAATTAATTAAATTTTAAAGAGAAATATTTGTGGTGTTTACATAACAGTGGGTTTTAACTATCTGTTCTTTCACTTCCTTATAATATATATATATATATATATATATATATATATATTAAAAAAGGATTAATTCAAAGATGTTGAATAGCCATTTCGATATGAAGATCCCCACGGGGGACGACACATCACCTCAGCAACAGAAAAAACCTTTCAGAAACTGGAGAAAAATTAGTCTACTTTTCCTTTTTAAATAGATTGCAAAGAAATTAAAAAATAAATAATAAAATAAAATAAAATAAAATTATATATATATATATATATATATATATATATATATATATATATATATATATACTGTCATGGTTATTGTCCTATGTCAATGGCACGACCCAAAGTTTCATGCGTTATGCAATCATCAGGTGCTTATTACAAACATACCATTTAATAGATTTGAATTTAAGTTGAGTTAAATTTAAGTCAAGTTTAGTAGAATTATTCATTAAACTAAAAGACCACAAAGACAACTTCTTAAACAACCCATAATGCAGACTAATAAACCCCACAAAATCTAACATCAGAAAAATATGCAAACAAATAGTACAGGATTCTGGTCAGAAACAAGGCGTACACTAAAAGTAAATCAATGGAAAAACTCAAAAGAAACAATTAATTGGTTTATTAATATTTCCAACAAAGAGAAATGTTTATTCATACATTTAGACATTAAAGACATCTACCCATCCATTAACGAAATAACACTAAATAATGCATTCAACGTGGCGAAACAATATATAAATATCCCGTAAGAAAACCTAAACATTATCAAACAGTGCAGAAATTCCATGATACTACACATGGCTAAAAAAAATGCAACATCAACAACAACAATACCAACAATGACTTCAACTTCGACGTAACAATGGGAAGCTATGACAGTGCATAAATATGAAAAATTATAGGCATATACATCCTCAACAAACTAACAAAAATTATCAACAAAAAATATAGGTTTAGACAGAGACGTCGGACTAATAATTCTGTGCAACGTTGGAACTACAGAAAATATAAGCAAACGAAATATAAAATTCTTCAGCACTTAGATTCCCAATTGACATAAAAACAAATCTAAAAATAGTAAATTTCTTAGACATAAAACTCAACTTAAACAACAATACATACAAACCTTACAGAAAAGAAAATAACAACCCTATATATATATCAACGAAAGTTCTAATCACCCTTCCAATGTATCCAAACACATACCCATATCTATAAGTAAAAAGCTATCCACAAACTCCAGTAACATGAGAATATTAAACGGAAACAAAGAAACATACGAGTCACATATAAAAAGAGACACAGTCTGATTCAACTTATCCTACAACAAAAATATAAAAAGAAAAATAGGAAAAAAATTCAACATAATAGAAAAACACTTACCCAAACACAACAAACAATCAAAAATCATCAACAAAAACACAGTCAAAATTAGTTATAGCTGCATGAAAAACATGGAGAAAATAATAACCAAACACATTAAGAAAATAAAATAAAACCAATAACAATAACACAAACCAACAACACAATACGAACAAAAGTAACTGCCGAAAGAAATACAACTGTTCACTCACAAATAAATGCCAATAACAATAACACAAACCAACAACTCAATACGAACAAAAGTAACTGCCGAAAGAAATACAACTGTTCACTCACAAATAAATGACTAACTAACAATATAATATACAAAGCTTCAATAAAAAAAATAACACCATTACAAACGAAAACATTTACATAGGAGCAAAAGAAAAATCCTTTAAAGAAAGATTCAATAATCATAAAACATCACTCAAAAAAAAAAAAAAAAAAAAAACACAGCGCTATAAAAATATATATGGAACTTGAATGAAAATAACTTTACTACAAAAATTAAATAGTAAGAAAAGAGCACCACCCTACAGCAGCAATAGCAAAAACTGTAAGTTATGCTTACAAGAGAAAATAACAATAAACAGCTTTAAAAACCGAAATAAAATATGAAATAAAAGAAACAGGATAATGAAAATTTATAGGCATGCAAACAAATATCTGCTTTGCTACAAAAATAACAATAATAACAACAAAAACAAAGCAAATAAAAACATTAATATACAAACACTCAATTACGACAAAAGACAGATGATAATATAACCACCAAACGAAAAAAAAAACACTCATAAAGTCTACAAATACAAATATACACAAGAACACAAACAACCAACCATGACTTAAAAAAAGAAAAAAGAAACGTTTAAGCGGACAAACAGAGTTAGTACAAAAGGTCAAACCAATAAAAGAGGTCGACCTAAATAAAAAACAAAACCAACGAAACAAATTATTCTGGAGAGATATTGTTGTAGAGGAATATCCTGGTCCTACCCCGCAATAAGTATGGCCCGGGTCATAAAAGACCGCGACGGGAAAGAACAACAGGATAGCGCTAGAGAGCGTTAGAGAGAGAGAGCGTCAGAGAGATAGTGTGTTCGTGACTATACGAGAGTCTACGTCATTACATGGGAGTGATCAAGATTATCCGTCATTATACGAGAGTCGACAGCCATCGACCTTAGACGTGAGTTAAACATCACTAGACGGAAGATTTCTTCTCAAGACGGACGCATACGTCCTATACAGAGACATTGCCTTCATAAATGTTATTCGTGTTAACTGTTCGTTGGTGTACTTGTATTTGGTTTATTGTACTAAGGTATAATAAATCTATATCTATATATACTCCGTGTTAAGTATTGTTTCTGGCACCATTCTTTCTCTGTTTATCCCGCACCCCCGGGATACTACACAGTCATAATACGGCAATGGGTATCGCCTGGGTCATAAAAGACCCCTACGGGAACGAACTACAGAGAGCATTAGAGAGAGCGTCAGAGAGATAGTGTGTTCGTGACTATACGAGAGTCTACGTCATTACATGGGAGTGATCAAGATTATCCGTCACTATACGAGAGTCGATAGCCATCGACCTTAGACGTGCGTTAAACGTCACTAGACGGAAGCTTTCTTCTCAAGACGGACGCATACGTCCTATACAGAGACATTGCCTTCATAAGTGTTATTCGTGTTAACTGTTCGTGGGTGTACTTGTATTTGGTTTATTGTACTAAGGTATAATAAATCTCTATTTATATATACTCAGTGTTAAGAGTTACTTCTTGCACTATTCTTTTCTCTGTTTATCCCCCCTCCGGGATACAACACAAATAAAAGCTAATAAGCAGACACCTATACACCTATAAAATATAAAAAGAGTTAAGCGGACACCTACTCACGCGTAAATTAAAATCAATAAAGCATTAGAAAGAAATCAAACACCAGGAGGATACAAATTAAAATAAAAAGAAAATCAACAAACAGCAATCTCCCAGAAAATATCTAATTACACCCAGATTCTTGTAAATAGGAAAGGGGATTGAGACTCAACAGCAAAAAAAAAAAAAGCCCCGATGAGTGAATGCATCATAATGGTGTCTTCACGAAACTTCGAAATCGGCATGAACCTGTTCAGTTAAAGTAACAAATTCTTTGAAATGAATATATATATATATATATATATATATATATATATATATATATATATATATATATAGGGTCTCCATAAAGTCCGTGTTGATTTTTTAAAAATTATAACTTTATTTGTATTTGGAATAGAAATAATCTGTACAAAATGAGCTTGAACAATTAAACTTGAAAGATAATATATCGAATCCATTGCTAAATCCGCTGCTATGAAAGTCGGTTCTCTGTGTAGGGCCCGGAATTTTTTTCCGTCTAAATCTATCCTGCACATATATAAATCTACCATCCGCCCGTGCATTGAATACTGCTGCCATATCTGGTCGGGTGCCCCTGCTATTCTCCTCGGGCTTCTCGATAAGGTTCAGAGGAGGGTCTGTAATGTGATAGATACCGACTTGGCAGACCGCCTGCAGTCTCTCTCCCACCGGCGCGACGTGGCTTCCCTGTGTCTCTTCTATAAATACTTTCACGGCTTTTGCTCCGATGAACTTAGATCACTGGTACCCCCTAAATACGAATTTGCACGAGATACTAGATTGGCAACTAGATCCCACCCTTTTACAGTGAAACCGATAAAATGCAACCGCAACTTCTACTCCAACAGTTTCTTTCCTCGCACTTCCCGACTGTGGAATTCCCTTCCACACGATTGCTTCCCCTACAATCTCCAGGAGTTTAATGTAAGGTCAATAGACACCTCCTAACACACTAACCTGCTCCCATTCTATCAAACACTCTTCCCATCTGCCCAACCCTCATCCTCGGTATCCTTACTCATCTGTCACCTTCCTCCTGACATTCCCTATGTCTAACCACTCCTCCTCTTTACCTTCCCCTATGTAGCCCCATGCGCAATAGTGGCAGTGAAATGCCTTGCTTGGGTGAAATGATTTTTAAAAAATACAGTGTTTCAACAAGATTGCGCTCCTTGTCACTTTGCTCTTCGTGTTAGTTTCTAAATCAGGAATTTCTTAACAGATGGATCGGAAGGGGTAGACCATTTTATTGGCCTCCACGTTCGCCAGTTTTGACTCCATTAGATTTTTTATGGGGACATGTGAAAACAATTGTGTATGCAACCAAACCTAGTTTATTAGAAGATTTGAAAACTAAAATAACTAATGTGATTTCAGGCATTACTGTAAATCAGTGAACTGCAAAATCGTATTATCCTTTGTATTGCTAATGATAAAGAACATGTGGAAACTCAAATAACATTTCAATAAAACCTTTAAAAATATAGATTTACTTCTTTCTAATCTTTTTTACAAATTATTTCTTTCGCAAATACAAATAAAGTTTTTTTTTTAAGTACACACGAACTTTTTGGACACCCTATATATATATATATATATATATCGACAATCTCACCTACCTCCCATTAGCATGGACCAGGCTTGTCTCCCAGAGAGTAAAACACTACGCCTCCTTGGTCTCACACTTTCAGCGGACCTCAAATGGAATGACTATATCGAATCCATTGCTAAATCCGCTGCTATGAAAGTCGGTTCTCTGTGTAGGGCCCGGAAGTTTTTTCCGTCTAAATCTATCCTGCACATTTACAAATCTACCATCCGCCCGTGCATTGAATACTGCTGCCATATCTGGTCGGGTGCCCCTGCTGTTCTCCTTGGGCTTCTCGATAAGGTTCAGAGGAGGTTCTGTAATGTGATAGATACCGACTTGGCAGACCGCCTGCAGTCTCTCTCCCACCGGCGAGACGTGGCTTCCCTGTGTCTCTTCTATAAATACTTTCACGGCTTCTGCTCCGATGAACTTGGATCACTGGTGCCCACTAAATACGAATTTGCACGAGATACTAGATTATCAACTAGATCCCACCCTTTTACAGTGAAACCGATAAAATGCAGCCGTAACTTCTACTCCAACAGTTTCTTTCCTCGCACTTCCCGACTGTGGAATTCTCTTCCAAACGATTGCTTCCCCGACGGCTACAATCTCCAGGAGTTTAAATGTAAGGTCAATACACACCTCCTAACACACTAACCTGCTCCCATTCTATCAAGCACTCTTCCCATCTGCCCGACCCTCATCCTCGCTATCTTTACTCCTCTGTCACCTTTCTCCTGACATTCCCTATGTCTATCCACTCCTTCTCTTTACCTTCCCCTATGTAGCCCCATGCGCAATAGTGGCAGTGGAATGCCTTGCTTGGGGTGAGATGATTAAAAAAAAATATATATATATATATATATATATATATATATAAGCAAGTTAACTGGTTATCGTTCCTCGCTCTTCAGAGCTCAATCGAGAACAAATATACTAAAGCCAGAAAAGAAAAAGCAAGAAACTTACCATAACCCGGGGTTAGTCACATAAGGTGTTTTCATTTTTTTTAGAATACTCGCAATTTTAACTGTTTTTCTCCTACTACTCTTCTGACTTAGCGAGGGTTTCTAACACGTGATGTGGCACAGTTGTAGCTAAGTTGTCATGGGAGACAGGCGCCAAGGAACTATCCATTTCCAGAAAATCGAGGTGACTAATGCAGGGTTAAAGTGGCAAATCGAAAAATAATGGCAAGAAAAATCACTATTCGTTACTCACTCTTTGGGGCTCAATTGAGAACAAAACATAAATTTAAGAAGGAAGAACAATAACTTGTTAGATTTTTCTATTTAATTTTTTATTTAATACTTTATGGCTATACTGTTGCTCTTTACATTTTAATATATTTGCATATACTAAATGCTAATATGTACCTTTTTAAAATGTTTGTTTGTAAAGCCATTATTAAACAATGTTTCTTTGTACGCAGATTCATGCAACAGAATATGAAAATAGTAAAGTTTTCGCTGTTTAGATATAACGCAAAAGCATTTAAATGCGGTCAGTAAATAGTAAGTTGATATTCTGAGATTATTTCCGGATAAGCATTTCTAATACTGCAAAATACCTATTAGGCTTAAGAGTATATAGACTTATAGAAGTGTCAAGCCACTTATTTCGGAATTCAATACTTTTTTAATCAATTCATCCCAAGCAAGGCAAGAATGCCACTAAGATACAAGGGAGCTACTAGAAAAAAAACTAGAATGAACTGGAAACTCAATCCTAAACAGGGAACAAGGAATAAACCTTTATTCTGCTTCAAAAGTCCTGAGAAGAGTGTGAAGTGGACGAGAGACGAACCTACCTACACCTTGCTTTACATTTCATGTGAATTCGAAATATGAATTCGAAAGTAAATTTATAGAACATTCCGTATTGTTTATTTATTTATTTTTTTTTTTGACTAATTTGAAAGTTAAGTTCGCTTCACTTTTTTTACGTAATGCCTATTCTATTTTACGTAATGTCTATTCTATTTTACGTAATGCCTATTCTATTTTACGTAATGTCTATTCTATTTTACGTAATGCCTATTCTATTTTACGTAATGTCTATTCTATTTTACGTAATGTCTATTCTATTTTACGTAATGCCTATTCTATTTTACGTAATGTCTATTCTATTTTACGTAATGCCTATTCTATTTTACGTAATGTCTATTCTATTTTACGTAATGCCTATTCTATTTTACGTAATGCCTATTCTATTTTACGTAATGTCTATTCTATTTTACGTAATGCCTATTCTATTTTACGTAATGTCTATTCTATTTTACGTAATGCCTATTCTATTTTACGTAATGATTATTCTAAATGAGAGAAAAAGGTCAGAATGGAAGTAAATATGTCGACCTAGTATCTTAGCTAGTTTTATATTTATTTATTTCGATTTATTTATTATATATTTCGTTTATTCTCTTGGGAAAGAAGTGACAAAGATCCGATTGCATTAAAAAAAAAAGTCTACCTCTGACCCCGTTCTTAATATTCTAGATATGACATCAACAACCTATCATCAATGACACACGCACGCACACACACACACACACACACACACACACACATATATATATATATATATATATATATAGAGAGAGAGAGAGAGAGAGAGAGAGAGAGAAAGAGAGAGAAAGAAAGAGAGAGATGTACGCACACAAATATTTATTCTCGTGTAAAAAAGTACATAATACAATACAAAGGCCGATGAGATATTTGATAAATTTAACTTAGATTAGTCTGGCACACGGGTACAGTAGATATAAGAATGTACTGTTACGCCAAATCTTCGAAATATTATCTGCCTGACTTAAAAATCAGTTTTCAGAAGCTTTTATTTAGTCTCGAACACCGTCCATTCGCTCAGGAAATTGTAGCCATCTCTAAACGAAGGCATTAATCATATATGGCCGGTCAGCAAGGAGAGAGAGCACCCTGGCCCCTAGAGATTTATTTACCCCCGTAAAAATGATGTGATGTCATTTTAATGGGCAAGTTATTACTGGTACGTACTTAAAAACCAGTGCGATTGCTGAAAACACGCTGGCGACGGGCCTGTATATCGTGTTAAATATTCCGGTCTTGTTTGGAGTACAAGACTATTGTGGAGTTATTTTGAGCATCTTATAGTCATTACTACCGACACGAAAAATGCTTTCTAAAGCTGTATGAAAGATCTATTTTTGAAATAAGTATAGGCATGAATATTAATTGATTAATATTATTAAGTAAGTCAGTTAAGTGCTATACGTGATACACGCTTGGGCGATCATGTTTCGAAATAGACATGACTGATTACCACGCAGTAGGTTGCCATTACTTTCTGCAATAGACTGGTTGCTAATCAAGGCTATAGAACCCAATCCATCCTGTTATTTAACCCATAACTGGATGGAAGAGATGGATTAATACCTTTCCCAAGGATATTTTGCGCGTGTGTGGAATTCGAACTCGGTTCCCCGATTTCTCGTTCCGAGCCGATATCCACAGCACCACAACGCATATTAAGTAAGTATTGGGCTTGTTTGATTCTTGTTTGTCATATCCGATCAGCCGATTCATATTGCAGACGCCAATGTGTTTGTTCAACACCCCCAGAGAACACCTGTGGATGATACTCTATTTATGATGAGCGGTTATTAGTTAGAGTTTCTGGGAGAGAGCGCATTATCTGGCGTGATGGACAGTCTGAACAAGTCACGTTCAAATCCTCGATCACGATGACTTCTGACTTCACAACCATCGACGACCTCACCAGATAGTTCCACCTACCATATTTCAAAAGTGCCGCATGCTGGTATCGCCTGCCCAGGACGATAACGTCAAATCGACCATGGGGAGATTCGAACCCAGGTCTCATGGTCAGAAAGCGAACGATCATATCACTCAGTCGCGTCTATATTTATGTTTTATATAAATAGTAGCAGTATAGCCCGGCGTTGCTCGAGTGTAATGAAAGCTTTAAAACTAATCCATGGTCCCGGAGCTCAGACCCTTTGGACGTTGGCACGAAAGACTAAAAAGCAATAGTTGTTTCCATTTAAAGCGAAACCGTAGACTGAAAGAAAAATGAATAGATGTAAGTCAATATATATATATATATATATATATATATATATATATATATATATATATATATTATCGATTTTCTGCACTATTATAAAAACTGCAACCTTGAAACTTCTGAATATCATTTCTTATGTCTTTGTCTATGTGTGTATCAAATTTGATTAAAATCGGACCACTCCTTCTATAACCCGATTTTTTCGATTATCGATTTTCGATATTTATCGGGGGCACCTCGACACAAAACCTAGCTAAGAACACTCGCAGACGCTTATAGTACAACTGTGTAAATTTTCAAGAAAATCGGTTCAGCCGTTTCGGTGTCTATAGGTAACGGACACACACACACAGACACACAGAGACAAAGTTCCATTTATAAATAAGTTTAGATTAGATTAGATATGCATGTGTATATTCTTATAATCATTTCTCCCCAAGCAAGGCAATAATGCTACCAAGATGCAACGGGTCACTTGGAGTGGAAGAGAATGGGAAGACTTTACTGGGGAGAAAGGGCAGTGAAAGAACATATTTCAGCTAGACACAAGATGGTGACTGAGATTGCATTTCAATTTTTGAAATTTGTTAATGAAAATCTGAATGTGTGAAGTGCGAGAAAAGAAACTATTAGAATAGAACTTATGGTTTGCGTTTAGCTATTTCAGTCGTAAGAGGTTAAGACCTAATAAGCGATATGGTAGTGCGCAGTCGAGGTATAAGGAGAAGAACTCGTTAGAACAATTGCCATGAAAATATTTATAGAAAGGTAAATCATGTCACGGCAGTGGGAAAGTAACTGAAGTCGAGATGCCAGGTCAGGACTGATAACATTGCAGACACTTCTTTGGATTTTGTCGAATATCACGAGATAAATAAGAGGAGAATCAGACCAAATACGGCAACAATATTCAATGCATGGTCGAATGATAGATTTTTAAATAAGCAATATTGATTCTAACTAGAATAATTACCTGGCATGACACAGTGAGCCAACCTTCGTAGCAGTAGTTGAGTCAAGACCAAGAAGGTTAAGTGAGCGGCTTCTTGAAGGTTAGCATAAGCCATACTGATAGAGGAAAAAACGGTTCTCTATGATGATTAAAGGATAACGGTAATATAGCAGTAATAAAGGGAAAACAAAAGGGTTTAATTTTTTTTTTTTTTTTTAATCATTTCACCCCGAGCAAGGCGGAAACGCCACTGATGTGCAGG
Source organism: Ascarosepion bandense (assembly GCA_037127315.1). Classification (NCBI taxonomy): domain Eukaryota; kingdom Metazoa; phylum Mollusca; class Cephalopoda; order Sepiida; family Sepiidae; genus Ascarosepion; species Ascarosepion bandense. The sequence continues at coordinate 779,518 of JBBBDQ010000236.1, read as the reverse complement.
GGGTTACATAAATGTAACAAGATTAATTAGAAAAGAGTGAGGAGTACAAACTAGTTAGAAAGGAACAATAGAAAGCTGAGAAAGCAGGTGCGATGACAGATACATAGGTGGAGAGAAAGGGAAGGTTATACAGGGGAGGGGAGAGAGCTAGAGGCCAGTAGTTAATAGATGAGTATTGACTTTGCATTTAAATTTCTGGAGGTTGTAGCCGTCAGGAAAGCAAGAATACGGGAGTAAGTTCCACAGGCGGGAAGTGCGAGAGAGGAAGCTGCAGGAGTAGAATTGTCGTCTGCATTTGGCTAACTTGACTGTGAATGGGTGGGACCCAGTTGCCAGTCTGGTTGCACGAGTAAACACCTGTTGAGGAGGCATCAGTGACTTAAGCTCATCCGAGCAGAAGCCATGAAAGTATTTGTAGAAGAGACAAAGGGAGGCCACATTTCGACGATGGTGAAGTGGCTGCAGTCGAGTCGCAATGCCCCCCACAAAAAAATCTAACTACTCTACGGTAGAAAATTTTAGTGCGATTAATAATAAAAAATGTTTTGCCAAATGTTATTTTTGCAGAACAGATGAGCATGATGTCAGCTATTCTAAAAATAACCCTTCTTTAAGTACTAAGTTAGAGATGTATAAAGAATTACATTTATCTAATGAGTGTAATTGTCATAATCAAAAGGCACTTTAATGTGAGGCTAGTAAAAGTAATTTACAATACTTTTGTAAAATTTGTTCTAAATCATATGTGCAAAGTGATGTCCCAAAGATGATTAAATACTAAGGTATGCATAGTCTGTGAATAAAATCCTTGTATGTAATAATAATATTGTTACAAGGTACTTACAGATAAATATATCTTGAAGCCATCAACAAACGAAACGATGAAGGGTATCCATAAAAAATATTCAGAATGCATTTGCTCGAATTAAGAAGGCGTATTTGGGTAGCGTAAAGGCAATGAAAAGGTATTTGTTGATATACGGCCTCCAGACGACTTCGGAATCTCTTGCACCTCTTTCGGATGGTGTCTTTGTTTAAGTTAATGAATGCTACCATAGTCCTTGCCTTCAGTTCATCTTCGGTGTTACAAGGAAATTTGTTGGTCTCCCGCTCAACTGCACCCAACACATAATGATCAAGAGGATTGTGATCTGGGGAGTTAAGTCGGCAGATGTAAACGGTGATGTGATCGAAGAAACCTCTTCGAAGACTAAATATAAGTTACACATACTGTGAAGCGATTTCTTTTTTTTTAAAAACGGACAGAACCGTTTTAGTTACCCTATATATATATATATATATATATATATATATATATATATAGGACAGATTGGGTTCTATAGCCTTGGTTGGCAACCAATCTACCGCAGAAAGCAATGGCAACCTACTGCGGGATAATCTTCTGCCCAGTCAGTCACGTCTCTTTCAAGACATGATCGCCCAAGCGCGTATCACGTATGGCACTTAACTGACTGACTATTATCACGGGGCGGAATATTTAATAACAAAAGTGATAAAAACATAAAAAGGAAATATATATATATATTAGAAGAATTAATGAAAAAGTGGAAAATATATTTTGTGTGACGCGTTACGTTCTTTAGGACTTCATCAGACTAAAGTGATGTTTTCGCTGATGCAACTACAAACTAAATATGCACAAGTGGGTCGGAAACACTGAAATATTAAACATAATCTTTTTAGACGTGTTTTGAGTATATAGTCTAACCAATTTTATTTAGTTGATTTATATTTTCCTTTTTATGGTTTTATCACTTTTGTTATTAAACATTCCGCCCCGTCATAATAGTCAGTCAGTTAAGTGCCATACGTGATACACGCTTGGGCGATCATGTCTCTTTTCTGACTGGGCAGAAGATTAGTAGGTTGCCATTGCTTTCTGCGGTAGACTGGTTGCCGACCAAGGCTATAGAACCCAATCTGTCCTGCTATTTAACCCATAACTGGAAGGAAGAGACGGATTAATACCTTTCCCAAGGGTATTTGCGCGTAAATGAATACAATGGATTCAACTGGAATTCGAACTCGGCTCCCCGGCTTCTCGTTCCGAGCCGATATCCACTGTACCACAACGCACATCCGTGATAATAGTAGATCTGCCAAAAAGGAGAAATGTTGTTAGAACATGGACGTAAATTTATAATGGATGATCTAACGATTAAAGCACTTTCTATACACGTTTGTCTTAGTAAATTGTTGTTTTTTTTTTCTTTTAATTAAAGTAATATTTCTTAATTCGAAATTATGGTCAGACTCAATATTGTGTGCGACTCAAGCATTCAGTGTGTTATTTTGTAAAATATTTCTCCTATGTATTCCTTGTGGTAATTATTACAAGTGATAAAGGAAATTTCTCTTTCTTCTCCTATATATATAAATATAGTAGATAGACTAAACTATCGCCCTGTTCACACTCCACCCACGTCTTTTGAACGGGTGAAGAGACTCATCCCTTGTTTCCTGTTTAGGATGTGGTTTCCGGCTTTCTCTTTTCCAATCTTTTACTCTTTTCCATTCTTTTAATCTTTTTTTTTTTCAAATGGGGTAGATAGACTAAACTATCACCCGGTTCACACTCCACCCACGTCTTTTGGTTTCCGATTTTCTCTTTTCCAATCTCTTCACTCTTGCGTAGCCCCCTGCACATCAGTGGCGTTACCGCCTTGCTCGGGGTGATATGATTAAAAAATATATATATATATATATATGTGTGTGTGTGTGTGTGTGTGTGTGTGTGTGTGTGTGTGTGTGTGTGTGTGTGTGTGTGTGTGTGTGTGTTATGTAAAATTCAGTAGATTGACGAAATGGTTTTTAAAATTTATCGTAAACAATCAGAAATGAATATATAAATATACTGTTTGATTAAAAACAGAATATCTACTCCAATACGAGTATCGATTAAAAATAATGTTCAAACAAATAATTTCATATATATATATATATATATATATATATATATATATATATATATAAAAATTAAAGAAAATTTTCAAAATTCAAAAATGTCGAATGCACATTTCGACATGAAATCTCTAATAGAGAATTCACGTCTCCTCAGCGACAGAGATGTCGAAATGTGCATTCGACATTTTTGAATTTTGAAAATTTTCTTTAATTTATATTGGATCTGTAATCTTAAGTACATAGAGCTCTCCTCCTGCATCATTTTTTAATATTAAATTTTTTTAATATTAATTAGGATCAGATTCATTACCTTCCTACTTTTCCATTTCGGATTAAAGAAAAAAAAAAAAAAAATATATATATATATAGTCTATTTTGGCAGCTGATAATTACTAAACATATGCTGTTAAATATAACAGACACTGAATGTCTATTATGTTTAATCATGAGCCGTTTCATTAATCAGTTCCTTTATTCCTACGCGTGTTCGATTGCAGTCTTATTTGTTCAAGATTTATATATGAGGCTCTCAGATACCGTTGTCAATTAAGTGATTGTCTTGCTACAACTTGGTCTTTGTCGTTATGTTGCTAATCTTTTTTTTTTTCTTCCGAGGGATTCCGCTATTAAATTAAACATGTAAAAATTAACATGAAAAGATTCTGAGCAAACGTAATTTCTATAATACCAGATGTAATCATAGATACCATTGAACGTATAAAGATATAAACGGACCGAATTAATTAAACAGTTCATCGGTCTCTATTCTAGTTTTGAATTGTTTATTTCTGCTTTAGCTATGGGTTAAATATCCGGACACATTGGGTTCTATAGCCTTGGTTGGCAACCAATCTACCGCAGAAAGTAATGGCAATCTACTGCGGGAAATTCTGCTGCCCAGTCAGTCATGTCTCTTTCGAGACAAGATCGCCCAAGCGTGTATCACATATGGCACTTAACAGGCTGACTGACTGAATCTCAATATATTGTTTCAGGACATTTTTTTCATTGCATATCACTCTTAAAAATTTTAACAGTTGGCGTCATTTTTAATGAAACGGCGATTCTAATTATATATTTCCTCTGACACTATCGTTAACTTTTTTTGTGAATACGGCTCATACGTATGCTAAATTTATATCGAATTTAATCTCGAAAACATTTAAAGAAAATGATTGAAATGTTTTTCGATTATTCATTTTTCTCGTCTAACAATAGTGATGATAATAAAAATTGGGTCTGCTTTCAGGGGAGGTAATTATTTATTTTCTAATACTATCAGAGGTCGATGTTCGAGATCAGGTTAAAGCCAGAATTTCAAAGGCCGATTTCTACGCAAACAGGCAAACTCACCCCACTTGAAAGATTGGCGTAAGATAATCTTTCTGTAACTCTAACCTACACAGTTGGCCTTGTATTGTATTAAGATAAACTACTAATAGATAAAGAATTTAAACATTTTGGCTATCAACCTGCAGGTTTTACTCTCAAATCTAATTGTGCCAATTGTTTTAATTAAAATCAACAAGATGAATGAAATCAAATTAATATCAGTTAAGTACCATACGTGATACACGTTTGGATGATCATGTCTCAAAATAGACATAACTGACTAGGATAAGATCATCCTGCAGTAAGCTGCCATTACATTCTGCGATAAACAGGTTGCCAACCAAGGTTACAGAACCTAATCTGTACTGTTATTTAAGCCATAGCTGGAAGGAAGAGACAAATTAATACTTTTCCCAAGGGTATTTGCGCGTAAGTGGATGCAACGAGTTCAACTGGAATTCGAACTCGGCTATCCGATTTCTCGTTCCGAGCCGATATCTACTGTACTACCATAATGCACATCAAGATAAAGCGGACATTAATCATTTTAATTTCAACTGAGCTTCCCCGTGTCTTTAATGTTTTCGATATAAATTTCGATGTTGAAAATAGTTCTTATGATTTTAGCCTCGAATTGTGAAAGAAGGAAATTGAAGTTTCTCATTGACTCATATAAATAAAATAACCATGAACTGTTAAATACATTGTATTTAATTCCATTCTTCCGATGAAAACTCAAAATCAGTGTACAGAACGTATTCTTTGTCGCGGTCAAAATGACTTTTCGTACTTCTTAATAGCAACATCTTTTTTTGTTTTCTTTGTGACTTTTTTTCCCAGAGAATAACGAAATTTTCAACAAGACGCAATCACTGCTGATACCCTGGTCGCTACGTTATGCCACTGTGCCGAAAAGGATGACTTATGAACACTTTCTTTCTTTCTTTCTTTCTTTCTTTCTTTCTTTCTTTCTTTTTATGGTATCAAATTTCACTTTAGCAGAAAATATGCAAATCATAAAACTCACTAAGTTTTCTGCCCATCCTGGAAAAAAAAGTTAAATTATTTTTCCTATTAGAACAAAAAAAAAAAAAAGCAATAAAGAATGTAAAGATTTAAAAATAAATAATTTTAATACTGAATGTTCTAGTAATTCAATTATTTTCAGGTCAACTTGCTCTTTGTAAATAGTTTATATCCAAAGCTTTTTAGGTGTCACTTATCAAGCATTTACCAGCTGTTAATATCAATCACAAATATAAATATAATTTTCTATACCTACGATAGTTAGAGTATTTGCGTTCTTATAAAATCTATAATGCCGGTTATGCTTAATTGGTATAATTATTAGTGCTGTCAGAAAAAAAAACAGCTGGAATTTTAGGGACTCTTAACGGAAAAAAAAATATTGGAGAATAAAACCCTCACACCGAATCAGAGTAGAGCCATTGTTATGAGTAATAAACCAGCAATTTGAGAACAATGAATATAGATGCAAACAATAAAAAAAACAGGGATGTGTGGAGAGCCATGATCACAAAAACGCTTTGATTTGTAATCTTTAAAGAAGAAAGATAGATATGTGATAAAACCAACCAACAACCCAAGATAGATAGATAGATAGATAGATAGATAGATAGATAGATAGATAGATAGATAGATAGATAGATACCAAAACCACTTATAGATAGATAGATAGATAGATAGATAGATAGATAGATAGATAGATAGATAGATAGATAGATAGATACCAACTCTACGTATATATATATATATATATATATAGTTTTAAGCTATTCTTATTCTGGTGCTCCTGCTATCTACCTAGGTGTCCTTGACAAAATCCAACGGAGAATCTGTAATGTGATCGATCCCGACTTGGCAGCTCGGATACAGTCACTTTCTCACCGGCGCAATGTGGTTTCTCTGTGTCTCTTCTACAAATACTTTCATGGCTTCTGCTCCGATGAACTTAGCTCGCTGGTGGCCCCTATATATGAATTTACTCGAGCCACAAGATTAGCAACTAGGTCCCACCCTTTTACTGTGAAACCAATAAATTGTAAACGCAAATTCTACTGCACCAGCTTCTTTTCTCGCACTTCCCACCTGTGGAATTCCCTTCCGTTTACTTGCTTCCCAGACAGCTACAACATCCAAGAATTTAAATGTAAAGTCAATAGTCATCTCCTATCTCCCAAACCTGCATCCTCTCTCTCATGCTCCTTTCTCCATCCACTCTACTCTCATCAGTATTCTCATCATTTTTTAACCACTTCCTGACACCTTCTATAACCTGTCACTCTTTTTCATAACTTTCTTCCTATGTAATCCCTTGCAAAACAGTGGCAGTAAAATGCCTTGCTTAGGGCAATATGATTATTAAAAAAAATCTATCTTTTTGAGTAAAAGTACTAAATATCAGAAATACAACGTATGTAACATGACCTGAAGATTGCGTCCAAGCATGAAACACACTGAATCGTGCTCGGTGTTGATCTCAGTGAGCAATTATATATATATATAGTCATCCGCAGACAGATCTGTTTCGCCCATCAGTGCGGTTAAACTTCGACTGCTTTTAACCCAGGATTGAAACCCGATCGAATTGGCGTCAGTCGGCGATTCTACCTCTGGGCTATGGGCGCTCGGTAGAAGAAGGCAGACTTTTTAGCGCGTATATTATCATTATACACGCCCAATAGCCATAGTGCTCTAATTCATTATTGAATGAGCGATGCGTACATGCCAGAGTAGCTACTGTTTTTCAAAGTCTACCATTCTTCCAGAGTGCTCAATCAGAGTGTGAGAGCGTGTATATATATATATATATATATTGTGTGTGTGTGTGCGTGTGTGTGTATGTGAGTGTCTGTGTGTGTGTTAACCAAAAGTGCCTAGAACAATAATTAGCACGGACAACACACGCATGCATGCACACACATGCATGCACACGCATGCATGCACACGCGCAAACAGCTGAGGAATTCTGGGTCCTTTTCACACTATTACCCGTGAGAAAGACAAAAAAATATTTTCAAATAGATCAGTCTTGGGATTAATCCATGATGCTGCTACCATATAATCCAGTACAATCTTTCGCAAATTGTTTGAAGCTGAAAGGGAAACTGCCAATTAGTCTCTAATGCCCTGAGAAAGGGCCCCTAACATTGTGTTCAAACTATGGTACAGGTTTAATAGAGAGGACATATATTTGGCTAGTACTAAAAATAAAAGGAATTGAAATAGGAATTTAGTGTTAAAAACATAATATACAATATTTTCGTTCAAGTTTCAAGATATATATATATAAGTCATCCCCATACAAGTCTGTTTCACAGCTCATTAGTGTGGCTAGAATTCCACTTTCTTCCAGCCAGGATCGAAATTCGACCTATATGGTGTCAGTCGGAGTCCCTACTTCCTAAGCCATAAGCGCATGGAATAGGTCGGCGGGGACAGAAATTTTAGCGTGTTATATATATGTGCTGTACACACACACACACACACACACACACACACACACACACACACACACACACATATATATATATATATATATATATATATATTCTTTTCTTCTTCATCACGATGTTAGAGTTATTCAATCTTTTTTCTGTTATCCGGAAGAATGTTTTGCAATATCAATAATGCCCAGTGTAGGACAATAATTTTTTACTTATTATTAATGAACAAGAAAAATATTTGACTGCTTCATAAAAATAATTTTACAGAATAATTTTCATCAATTATTTTATTTTTTTTTTAATAGTATATTTCGTTGGAAATTTACCAGACACAGATTAAAACCATCTTTTTATGCTATTAATAGGCCGAACATGTGAGAAACAACGAAGTTTTGGAGAAAATGGAAAGAAAAAGGAAACTTATACTTGAACTCAGGAAAAGGCAGTTGAAACTTGGAGCACGTAATGAGGAAAGAGGACTGATACTCACAGGACAGAATGACGAAAAGACAGACAGAGGAAAGTAGTCTGGAACATATATGATGGGCTTGAGCGGATTAGGGTTTGGGAGAAATAACAAAAAGGTAAAAGCTACAAGAAACAGGAAGATGTGGAGAGCCATGAGCGCTTACATCCTGAATAGACACATCACAAAAAAGAAGAATCATCACTACGTAAAAAAGAAGGAGAGACAGGGAAAAACAACGTGTGACATACTTAAGGGACTTGAGCAGATGGATGGCAGAGCAGGGTTTGGGAGGGGTTAACAGAAGAAGAGATGTTAAGAGCTACAAGGGATTGGGAGATGTAGAAAACCATGATCGTCTACGTCCTGAAGGGACACGGCACATAAATAAAGTTGTAAACTTATAATAAAAATATTACCATACATAATGCTTTACTAAGTATCGAACACTCTTAATAAAGTAAATCACTAAAAAACAGTGAACTGCCAACCCATTAGTTTGTACTACTCCTAAGATATATATATATATATATATATATATATATATATATATAAAGAAGATAAAGTCATTTTTATTGCATTTTTGTCATTTTCGAATAAACCAGGTGCGATATTAGTCTACATTATTTTGAAAATTACAATGAAATAATTTTAAAAAAAAGACTTTTTCGGTAGAATTAAAAAAAGAAAAGTTCTATGAATATATACTTTCCGCTGAAATTTAGCACAGACACACATACACATATATACACACACGTGTGTGTGTGTGTGTGTGTGTGTGTGTGTGTGTGTGTGTGTGTGTGTGTCTTTGAGTGAGGATTTACTTCTGTAAATATAACGAGATTTTTCACAGAGAGTGTCATATCAGTTTTAAATATATATATATTTATAGATAGATAGATAGATAGATAGATAGATAGATAGATAGATACATACATACATACATACATACATATATATATATATATTATAATGCTATTTATGAAGTATATATACAAATACATTTCAAGTTAATATGTGTATTTGTGTAAGTGTGTGCATGTGTGCCTGTGCCTTTGTGTGTCTTTGTACGAGGATTTATTTCGTCTTTAAATATAACGAGATATGACATAGAGACAGCGATACATTACAGTCAAATATGAGGGCATAACAACACGGGAAAATAACATCCATGAAAACGGCCTGTGAAGAGGCTGGAAGCGCTTGGAAAGTCGAAAACTACGGAACATTTCTACATTCCTTATCTCCAGCGGAAAGGAAGCATGTAAGAATAGTGGAAAAATTGAATAAAAAATAAAAATAAAAACTTGTTTTGTCGATCGTTTTAA